>JAOUQZ010000024.1:2665502-2679155 GCA_028564935.1 Neosilurus hyrtlii
ACACACACACACACACACACACACACACACACACACACACACACACACACACACACACATACACACACACACACACGCATGCCTCAAGAATCCTATCGAATAAGAATAGATTATATTACTTTACCTGCCATTGTAGTCCCATGTCCATTTACCTGTCCACATGAATTCTGCTCACCCAAAATGGGGTTATTCTTTTATACTGTGTGTATAAACAACAGTGTTACATGTCCACAACAACAACAAAACAACAATGCATGCATGTACAACTGACCAACAGCATTAGTAAATTAAATATTAATATCAGATGCACTGTCAGAATCACGTCACTAACATACCTACATCCTTACAGCCCTTGGTGTTAGGTTCATCTTATAATTATATTATTCACTTCATATTAGTCACTTTTATACCACAGCGCACATGAATTCTGGATTCTGATTAGTTGATTCATTTTCTGTAACAGCATAGCTTGGACAGTAGCGTGGACAGATGCTTAACATAACATAAGACTAATAAACATTAAAAATGTTTATCTTGTAAATGAGACTTTTTTTTAATCATTGAAATGCTTTTGTTGTTGTTCTTGTTTACTTATTTATTTAAAATCAACAATCGGTTTTTTTTTATTTAATTTTTTAATCGTTTTTTAATTATTTTTCTAATTATTTTTAGACCCATGGGACATAACTGTATATTTTTTTGTAAAAGCACACTGGTCCAAGAGGGGGGAATGTATACTCTATAAACAAAATTGATTTACCACAGTACCACTTAGATCACCATATAGCATTATGCTAATCTGTAACTGTCTAAGCTTAATATCCTTCCTGATCTTTCAGTATGCCTGGGATATAAAAATACATTTATATAACCATTATAAATATAGTAATAACATATATTCTCTAGGGAAATGAATCCACTTAAGGTGTAAGATCTACAGTCCAGTAATCAAATTAATTAGATCTTTTGGTTGAATGAAAAATTCCTACTCGGGACACACTCACTTCAAGACAAAAAAAGAATTTTAAACGCAGCTTGTGGCTGCTGCCAGCGGGTGGATTCTTAACCCCGAAAAAAAAAGCAGATGGGCCGAATTAGCGGGAGCGCGCTCTTGGATGGCGTTCAGTTGCTCAGCATTTGAGAGCTGCAGAATAGGTGGTCTATGGCCATTTGGCCTGGAAAGGCTTCGACACGAACATATCAGGTGTTCGCCAACAAATGATCCGCACCAGAATTGAGCAGCTAGAGCAGATTGCCTGGCTGGGCGTCGGGTTACCACGGCCTACAGATGGACAACACAGAGAAGAGAAGGAAACAGAGGGAGCGGCGAGGAAGTGGTGGGAATGAATGTGAAAGAGAGATGGGGAAGGTCGATGCTGGATCACATGCAGAGATGCACAGTTACTCGTTTCTCTCTATCGCAAAAACGCAACGTGAGCTGACGTCCTCATTTCCCTGTCACAAATCTGAGCTCTAGTGGTGGGCGATTTGCATAACGGTGAAAAAAATCTGCCATTTGTTGAGCATTTTATGCCATTAACCATATATATTTCTAAATACCTGACACCTAATATTTAAAGTGTGGAGCTTTAAAATATTCTAGACAAAGTCTGTTAGTTTATAGTCTTTAATACATACATTTCTTCATTTACTTAGCTGAAAAAACTATGGACAATAAGGATTTACTGAAATGGTGGATCTAAGCACAGGCCCAGAACAGACAAGTCCTGGTCGAGAATATAGGAGTGCGCAGGACTGTTTTAATAAAATCCCTCTCCTACTTGCTTCTGCAGAATGTTTGACCTATTTTTCCTTTTTCCCAGAAAGTTTGACCAATCCTTCCAACTTCCAAAAAAGTTGGCCCAATTTGACCACAGAAAGTTTGACCAACTCCATCCACTCCAGAAAGTGTGGCCAAAACAAATCAAATTGGTCCTGCAAAATAAAATGGAATCCTAACCTCCCCTGCAGAAAATTTGACCAAACCCGTTCATTTCCAGACCAATCCTATCTACTCTCACAGAAACTCAGACGCATCCATTTTCCTAATTCCAGACCAATCCTGTCTACTCTTGCAGAAAGCCACACCAAGCCTTTGCCCTCTTGAAGTAAGTCAGACCAGGCCTGTCGTCCATGCTTACAGAAAATCAGACCAATCCCATCCTTTCTCCCAAAACGTCAGGCCAATCCTGTCAACTTTTGCAGAAAGTCAGACTGATCCCATCCATTGTCCCAGAAATTCAGACCAACTACTACTATACTAAATCAGGCCAAGCTTGTCCACACTCACAGAGAGTCAGACCAAACCTATCCATTCTCCCAGAACCTCAGGCCAATTTGGTCCACTTTCAGAATGAGTCAGACCAATCCTGTCCACTCTCAAAGTGAGTCAGACCAATCCCATCCATTCTCAGAGTGAGTCAGACCGATCCTGTCCACTCTTCCAGAAAGTCAGACCAATCCCGGCCACTTTTATAGAAAGTCAGACCAACCCTATCCGCCCTCTCAGAAAATTAAACCAATCCTATCCACTTCCCCAGATAATCAGACCAATTTCATTTATCTCCAATGAAGACAGACCACTCCGGTTTACTAAAGCAGGAAGTCAGTCCAATCCTCTCCTCTGTTGCAGGAAGTCAGTACCGTCCTTTTTACTCCTTCTGCCCACTCCAACAGAAAAATCTGACAATTTCAACCACACCCATATAAATTTTGATCATTTTATCCAATCCTATAAAAAGTTTGATCCAGCATATCTATTCCTGCAGTACGGTTATTTTGCAGAAGTTATGCCCAATCCCATTTTCTCCGACAGAACATTTGCTCAATTATGCCGATTCCTTTACAGTTTTACCAAATCCATCCACTCCTGAAAAAAACGTGGCTTAGCCCAATCCCAAAGAAAGTTCCAATCCTACATTTTCTTTTATACAGTTTAACCAATCCCACACACCACCATGAGGAAAATTCCAATCCCACATACTCTCTCAGAACATTTATTCCGTCTGTAGATTTTTATTTTTTTTACCAATCCTACATTTTCAAATAGAAAGTCTGTCCAATTCTGCACTCTTGTAGAAATTTGATCAATCTCATCTTTACTCACAGAAAATATAGTCAATTGCTTTTCCACCCACAGAAAATCTCCCCACTCCCACCTGCAAGATGTAACCTTAGACTAACATCTGGTTTTATGCCTTATTCCATTCATTCAGGTGTAGAAACTGTTGACAGATTCATTATGTTATTGTGTAAATAAAGGCTTTGCTTGCTATCAATGACGGATACTGTTTTTTACATCTTTAAGACCTGTTGTCCAGCACTTGAAGTTCCAACCAATAAGAGAACTGCTTATATGTACTGTTTTATAGCAGCAGTACATAGATTGATATACATATAGCCCAGAAATAAAAATAAAAGCATCAAAATATCTCCAGTGTAATACAGTAAATATTGTATAGAAAGAAAGTAAGATAAAATAAGCTTTTACTTTAATTTGGTTCTAATGCTAATGTCTTTGACCTTACCAGACCATAATGAACCACATATGGGGTCTTTTTTTTTTTTTTTTTTAACCTATTTTACCTCCCACATGCCATGGATCCAAATCTGTGTTCATGAATTGCATTAATGCTAAAGCTAATATGGAATAAAACAGGCTAATCCATTCCATTTGCCTCGGGTGGATTTTGACAGGACGGTTTTGGATTCAGATCTGTCTCGGCAACGGATACCGCAAAATCAAATGCATTCCCATGCTTTAGCATATGTAGATACTGCCAAGCATACGGGGAACCTCGGGCTTTAAATCTAACATTCAGACATTTTTTTGGCTAATCTGATCGATTCGGGTGCTTCTTCATTTCCGCAAGGCTCTTTTAATTACGGAGGAGATCCTACGGCATGTTCTGGTACAAAAAAAAAAAGTTCTGGCCAGGCAAATAAATAAATAAGGTACAGAATAGAAATCAGCGTTCTTTCTGCCTGTGACAAAAAGGCTTTTATTGTATTATTTGCAGTGTTGACCTTTCTCTTCCTCATGCATCTTTCATGCTGTCCCTGAAATCACCTTCTAGAGAAAAAAAGGAGGAGGGAAAATAAAAGGTGTGGAGGTGTACAGGAAAATAGACTATGGTGTACAGCATGTGCTTGGCGGTGAAAATTCACAGCTTTAAATTGCTGTACTGGTCTAAATAATGGAGAAACTGAGCATCAGTGACTACAGGGACAGTTAAGACAGCTGGAAAATAACCGGTGCTCTTTTATTTTGCTCTTTCCTGCTGCTACCCTGTGCTGGGCTGCTACGGTGAAAACACCAATTTAATCTGAGAGTAATCTGGAAGACCTGATTTCCATTTTGTGTAACATCAAATGACACGTTCCGTACAATATATTCAAATTTAGCCTTTTGTATTCTATCATTTCTATTAAGGAGACATGTTTTCCTATTATTGTCAGAGTGAAGGAGGTGTGGCTTCCCGTTACTACCATATCTAATGAAGTAGGTGTGGCTTCCTATTACTCTCAGTCCCAGTGAAGGGGCGTGGCTTGTCATTTATGTCAGTCTCACTGAAGGAGGTGTGGCTATCTATTACTACCATACCTAATGAAGGAGATGTGGCTTCCTATTACTCTCAATCACAGTAAAGGGGCGTGGCTTACTGTGAGTTCCACTGAAGGGGGAGGGGCTTCTTATTGCTGTCAGTCCCAGTGAAGGAGGTGTGGCTTTCTATTACTTTCAGTCCCACTGAAGGAGGCGTGCCTTCTTATTTATGTCAGTCCCACTAATAGGAAGACACACCTCCTTCACTCTCAGACCCAGTGAAGCAGGTGTGGCTTCATAAAAGTGTCAGTCCCAGTGAATGAGGAGTGACTTCCTATGACTATCTCTCCCAGTTTAGGAGATGTAGCTTCTTATTACTATCAGTCCCAGTGAATAAGGTGTGGCTTCAATTAAATAAGGTGTGGCTTCAATTATTGCTGGTCCCAGTGAGGGAGGCGTAGCTTCTAATACTACGGGAGGCATAGCCCATGGTCTGTGTGTGTGTGTGTGTGTGTGTGTGTGTGTGTGTGTGTGTGTGTGTGTGTGTGATGAAATAGGGGAGAGAGACATCTGTTTGTGAATTTTTTCATCCCCTATCCAGAGCGAATTACATTTATAATTTTTTTTTAATACGACAGAGCAATTGGAGGTTAAGGGCCTTGCTCAAGGGCCCAACAGCGGCAGCTTGATGCTGCTGGGGCTTCAGTCCCCGGCCTTTGGATGAGTAGCACAGAGCTTTAACCACTGAACCACCAATGAATTCTTAGTACGTGTGTTTCTGGATGTGTATACATGTATATATGTGCATGTGTCTAGGTATGTGTGTGGGCATGAAATTGCGATGAGAATAAGTGTACATGTGTATTGCGTATTTAGGAATGCAGGGAGAAATAGACAGTGAGAGAGAGAGAGAGAGGGAGAGAGAGAAAGAGAGAGAGAGAGAGAGAGAGAGAGAGAGAAAGAAAGAGAGAGGAAAACAGACATCGAGCCTTAGGACAGATGAAACACAACCTGGTGTAATAGGACTGTAATGAGTGTGTGTCTGTCCTCAGCAGGCAGAGCCCAGAGGAGAGAGATTAGACCTGACTCGAAGGATCTTCCTCAGCCTCTGAGGGGAACCGAGCTTTCCTCATTCACCTCCCCGCTGTGGGCAGCTTCTGCTCCTACAGCCCTCCAGCGAGAGCACGGCATTCTGGGTGAGGGGCTGGGGGATGTGGATCAGCTTCCTGCTGTCATTCAGATGCTGTCTCTTTCAGGACTGAGAAGAATCTGGAAAAATCCGCAACCGTATGTATGAGGATGTACGCAGACAATCATTTTTCACAATAAAAAAACTACACTGCATAAGAAGGAGACTTGATACACCAGAGTGTGTCTCATCTGATAGACAAATAACCCAGACAATCAAATTTACTGTGTGGGTGGGGTGGGGTGGGTGGCGAGTGTATGAGTTTGATACTCATGTGTTTTCCTCGTACAGAAAAGAAATAAGAACATGAGTCCCTGATGTCCGCTCAGCTGAAGCCCACAACCGGTCAAGCGACTCTTTGTGTGCATCTGTGCGTGAGCGTGTGTGTGTTTGCGTGCTGTGTTTCATCACCGGGTGGCAAATGATCCTCGGGGTCGGATGCGGCGTCGTCTTCTCGTCTGAGGAATGAAAATATTTTCCTGCTCTGGATGAGACAACAATTCCCGTAAAAGTTTCGCCGAGGAGGGATCATGTAGAGACGGCATGCCGGGAGATTTATTGCTTTTTATTGCCCCAGTCGCACAAATCCTGAACTGTAAATAATGGAGCATGTAGCATGTGCAAGCCGGGCCTATGGGAAAAAGAAAGGTCCGGAATACAAGCTCAGAAGTGAAAACACACACTCTCCGACAATTTCAGCGGTGTCAGTCAATCTGCCTTGTAAAATGTCTTATAAAATATAATATACTGTGGGATCTAGATCCGAAAGCAAATCTGCCCAAGGAAACAATTTTTATTTCTCTTCCAAAGATCAGACATTTTAGTATTACCCAGAAATCTTACAGTACTTTATTTGTTCTTTATCAGGCAAGCTTAATCTCCAAATATGTGTAAAATCTCGCAAGGGGCAAGGGGTAGCGTTTGTGATCGGAAATCATTTCTATCAGCTTAGCACGTTTGAACATCCAACCAGAAAAATATAAAAAATTTTAAAAAATCCTCCGGCTTGTTAGAATTCTTGTGGGTTTTATGTGATATCTGGTCGGGCCGTGTCGAGGCGTAGCTGTGTTGCAGGACTAATGAGAACATTTTCAGCCCTATTAGCCAAAGACACGCTCGTCAGACGTGATGGAAGATCGGGTTTTGTCCTAATGAGACCCTGAAACTTTGCCCTGCCTCGAAAAACAAAGACACAGTCTCAGCGCCAAGACACACATGGCATACACTGAAAGAGCTATTCTATGTCTTGTGTGATTTAGGCAGCCTGTGTAATTAATAACCAGATATACGTTCCAGCCAGGCAACGAATGGGAATTAGACAACAATGATCTGTCTTACTCTCTCACATACGCGTAATGGATTCCAGACGCCTTCTGATCTTTTTAAACACACACACGCACTTGGGTGTAGACTAGACACGCAAACTGTAATATTACTATTTGGTGCGTTAAAGCATCACCGGTGCCATTTAGATGTTCAGCATGATTTAAATTGTGTCAATACTCATCGGGCCAGAACACAAAGCTAGCCGATAATTCACCGGTGCGTTCTGGATGAACACGAGGAAGCAACAATTACCACATTGAGCCTGGAGCTTATCTACAAGACTGCAAAACATTGCATGGCTCTACAGATATATTGACTTGTTCAACTCCTACACACCCCACACATGCACTCTCAAACAGACTGATGAATAGCCAAAAGATGGAACAGGCACCGGCGCCGTAGTGCACTTGACTCGCGGGCTCAAATAACGCTGTCCTGTTACTTTACACAGGTATAATATTGCATTCAAAAGGCACTTGGCTTCAGGGTGAAGGAAGCAAATGTTTAACACTAAAGAAGTCGTGGCTGACGGTTTTTTCATCGGTTGTAAAATTGTGTACGTTTTGGTGGAAGTTTGCAGTGTGTAAGTAGGAAAAAATTGCTCGGAATTCCCATTTGGAGATTTCGCTGGGCACTGGGTGAAGGCGGGGTACACCCTGAACAGTTTACCAGACCATCGCAGGGCCAACACACACACACACACACACACACACACACACACACACAGATTTTCACACTCACACCTAGGGTCAATTTGGAACAGCCAGTTAGCCTGAGGTGCATCTGTTTGATCTGTGGGAGGTTCCAAATGATTGATAAAAAATGATTTTATATTATATACAGGACAGAAAAATCAGCTTCTTATCATTAAAGGCAGCAATGGAAAAAGCTCTGCTTTTTATTTTGAAATAATAACAGACAATGTGGCATAGTGGTTAGCACGTACGCCCCACAGCAAGAAGGTCCTGGATTCCAGTCCCGGGCTCACTAAGGACGTTTTTGTGTGGCGTTTGCATGTTCTCATCGTGCTTGCATGGGTTTCCTCTGGGTACTCTGGTTTCCTCCCACATTTCAAAGACATGCATTTATATTAAGCTGATTGTCTGTTCCAAATTGCCGCTAGGTGGGCGTGTGTGTTGGCACTGCGCTGGATTGGCGAGCTGATCTGGGTGTACCCCTGCGACCCTGGTAGGATTAAGTGAATTAATGAATGTTCAGTTAAGAAAGTTGGAAATGAAGCACAATGAATAGAAAAGTTAAAAATGCTTGCAATACTGTTACCACTTTTTAAAGGGATAATTTCGCTGAAAAACTGTATCCACATTTCAGAAAAACCTTGAGCTTGTGCAGCTTGTTGTGTCCTTGTTCAGTCCTAAGGCACAGCAGGGGTGGCGTCATACAACTTTCCAGCAAGGTTCCAAAAAAGAAATTAATTAATAAATAAAAGCAACACAGCCACTATCATCGTGTATGTCAGCCTTTGTATTTTTTTAAATATTTATTAAATATAAGTAGGGTGCTTGATTACTGATCCGAAGGTCGGGGGTTCAGCCCCACTATCGCCGGGTTGTCACTGCTGTCCCCACAGTGCAGCTTACTGGGTTACCAAAGGCCAGTAATGTAAAAGAACCATTGCTGACTTTCGTAGAGTAGGCTGCATTGCTGTTAGCGTGTTTCTGCCCTGCGATGGCCTTGTGAGCTGTTCAGGGTGTACTCTGCCGTCGCCTGGAGTCAGCTGAGATGGGTGCCAGCCTCCCCGCGACCCTAATTAGGATTAAGCGCTTCAGAAAATAGATAAATGAATGTTTTAATACTCTCACTCATTCACTCATTTGCCAAACCACCTTTTAGGGTTGCAGGGAGGCTGGAGCCTATCTCAGCCAGCACTGAGCGAAGGTGTGGTACACCCTGAACAGTTTGCTGGATCACTGCAGATTATTTTAATAGTATTTTTAAAATTTCTATTCTGATGGGAGTGGTCTCTTCCAGGATGAGTTTGGACTCCACTACAAAACTGAGGAAATATATTTTGGAAGCTTCTCTTTTCTTCTATTTTTTTGGGGTTTTTTTGCACCAGTTCCAGAGACGTGTAGTACCTCTGCCAAGGAGCACTGAAGCTGTTGCAGCTCTGGTGGTGGCCCAGCACTATGAAGACACTTGTCATCTGTCTGGTGATGGCCTGCAGAGCTCATATTAGCATGTGAATCTTGCTCCACTTCCTCCACACTGCATGTCTGTTGTCCTACTTTTACTAATTCAGTTCATCAATCAGGGCAGCTATCAGAGCAAGAATGACAAAGCTAGAGCGGTGGATTGGCAGGCGCCAAGTCTCGTCCAGGTGCCAGCTGTTAATGCAGTGGGGGACACAGTGGACATGTCAGCGGTGATGGATGCAGTATGGCGTGCTCAGGTGTTCCACTTCACCTTATCTGTTACAACTTATACTTCTTTTTGCAGATGGAACAATAAAATACGAGTTACTGCTAGTGAGGTAGAAAGAGTTAATAGAGTTAAAAAACTAGTTAATTCTGGGATTACACTGGGGCACGCTGTCCGTGATACAAAAAATGGTGGAGCTCCATGATCTATGCACACTTAAGAGCACACTTCTACGAGTGGGGTTTAAAAAGGAGGTAGGGTGCATCCAAGAGATGAAACCTGAAGAAATCATGCTTCCAAGTTCTTCACGTTTCCTTACGATGGAGCGTCAAGGTCTGTTACGCTCCACTATAATTCTTATGTTCTATCACAATTGGCGTCAAATCATATTCATTCATTTTCTGAACCATTAATCCTAGTCATATCATATTACATTGTAATAAACACTGCAAAATTTTTGACAGTCAAAACCTTTGCCACGATATGATTATTATTATTATTATTGTTGTTATTATTATTAGTAGTAGTAGTAGTAATTCTTCTTTACACTGATCTTTCAACCCCACCCCAACCAAACAAAAAAAACCCCAAACACTAATTACTCAATTTTTTTGACATCACATTTAAGAAAATGACATCATCAGTGAGGTGGAACAGTGGTGTAGTGGTTAGCACGTCCACCTCACAGCAAGAACGTCCTTGGTTCAAGTCCCATTTCTGTGTGGATTTGCTTCTGTGATGTTCTCCCCATGGTTATATGGGTTTCCTCCCACAGTCTGAAGACATGCACATTTGGTTAACTGGCTGTTTCAAATTGCCCCTAAGTGTGAGTGTGAATGTTGCTCTGCGATGGACTGGTGTATCTCGCCGTCACCCAGTGTCAGCGGTTCGGCAAACGAGTGAGTGACTGACATCATCAGCGTCCTCGAAAAGCATTAAGTGTCTGTGATTGAAAAATGTATCAATGCTTTTAAATTAAGTTATTTCATGACCATATTTGGTGTTGGATAAAAACATCCGTGTATTGCTCTCTTTGTGAGGACCCTCCACTCTCAATTATTTACTATAACTGTAATGTTACTCCACAGTGAAAATTAACAGAAATGCCCTTTGATGGTGATGATGATGATGATGATGATGATGATGATGATCTGTACCAGCTGTAAAGAACGCTAACAGCTGTAAACACAATGCATTTACCTAATTTATTTTTGTTAAGACAATTGTTTCTATGTTGGGCCTCACAATTCTTACATGTCCATGTGTGATTCTTGGTTTTTTTTTACCCACAATTCCTTTTTTCATTATTATTTTATTTTCATGTGATTTATGAATTTATACTTGATTTATTTTTTTATGTGATTTTATTTTTTGGATGACTATTACTTACTGTCGTAAGTAAATCGTGTGTGTGTGTGTGTGTGTGTGTGTGTGTGTGTGTGTATTAAATTCTCCTCTTTCTACAGCACAGAGGCTTGTTTCTGTGCAAGAGGTACTATAGTGTGATGGAGCGGAGTCTGATGATAGGATCCGCTTTCTCCGTTATCTGATCGTGCCTGAGTTCACAAAACCCATCTAACCATTCACACAAAAACACCCAATCAGCAGCGGGAGCGCCGCCGCTCCCACCTCTTCCACACACTCTCTCATGTCCTTACAAGTCAAGTCAGTTGTTTCTGTCATTCCGTCTGTATCCACATATGTAGTGGAGAGAAACATCTGGTGCGAAAAAAAAATAGCGGAGCTGTGATAATATGCTGCTGTAATGCGAAACTGTCAAAAAATAAAACAAAAACATTATGCTAGAAATGGCATATGATACTGTCACATGAAAACATCATTTCCAGATGTGGCTTGTCACTTGGTGACTGCTGCAGAGCTAGAAGAGGTGACTGCTAAAGAAAATTATGTTTCTACTACAAAACAAAGGAACACTCCAGCAGATTTAGGGGTCCAAGTATGGGTCCAGATGTTTTTTTTAGTCTCAGATTTCTTTTTGGCACAATGGTATTTTCACTCGGACGGGTTTCAGCTTTGTCCATTGGTCTTGCCAAATATTCTCGTTAGTCTCAACCAAGTCCAGGTGCATTTTAAAAAAATATATGTTGGTTTTTTTTTTTCCTCCTTTAGAGCGGCATGCTGGCGTAGTGGTCACAGCAAGTTGTGTGGTTTCCTCCAGGTACTCAGGTTTCCTCCCACAATCCAAAGACATGACCATTTGGCTAATTGGTTGTTCCAAATTGCCCCAAGGTGTGAATGTGAGCGTGAATGGTTGCGTGTATGCTGTCCTGCGATGTCCAGCATCAGCTAAGACAGCCTCTATCTTCCCCACGACCCTAATAGTAAAACAAAATTATCAGTGAATCTTGACTTCATCTATCCAACCTAGACTTGGTCTTGACCTGGACTCAAACCTCTTGGGAGTCGGTTTTGACCAGTTCTTATCTTAGACTTAACAAAAATGGTCTTGACTACCACTCTGTCTGTAACATATGCTACATTATGTGTATTTACCAGAGGCCAGATTCACTAGACACCTATCTATTAAGTGGAAAAAGAACTTAATACCAGTTTACCAACTTATAATGGAAATCTAAGGCCAATTGTTTAAGGCAGTTTATGAGCAGATAATTATGTTTCCTTGATAAATAGTGTTTGTAAAATTGTAAATAGTTGTTATGTAGCTAAAGTAATACAGCGGCTACAGTGCATTGTGATTGTCCTGTCGTTGATGAGAAGAGAAGAAGAGTTTTAAAATTCCCGATTTTGTAAGTATTCATTTCCAGAGTGAACTCATTCTATTCATCACTGTGTTTAACCTCAAACCATTCACCTATAAATCGCTTTACAACCCACATTGTTAAATAGTTATATTTATGCTTTGAGCAAAGGTAAAATATCTGCATGTAAATGCCCGTACTTGACGGAGCTTGTCAGATTTGCGTGATTTGAAAGGTTAATGTGTGTTGTGCTCAAACCCTGTCGTCGTGCTGGAATAGGCTTGAAGTTCTCTGAATAAGGGAACATGCCTAAACTGGATATCAGATGAAAAAAAATTTAAAAAATACCCGCCGCACGCCTGAGGAGGCAAGATGTGTATTTGGGCCAATTTATGGAGGTAGCCATTGTAGCTCAATTTAAAAAAAAAAAAAAAAACTTGCATTTTGTTATATTATATGATACTCACAAAAATATTTTATGTTTCCTGAAATATTTCAGTTACAGGGTGAAATAAATTACATTTTAAAATACAGGTTTTACACACAGCGGCATGGTGGTGTACTGGTTAATGCCACAGCAAGAAGCCCCTAGTTTCGTTTACCAGGCTTGGCAGTTTCAATGTGAAGTTTACATGTTCTCTCAGTCCTTGTGCGGGTTTCCTCTGGGTACTTTGGTTTCCTCCCACAGTCCAAAGACATGCACATTAGGTTAACTGACTGTTAGAAATTGCCCCTAGGTGTCAATATTAATGTGTGTGTTGCTCCTGGTGAGCTGTTATTGGTGTACTCTGTCTTCAGCCAGTGTCGGCTGAGATAGGCTCCGGTGTACTGTATAATGGGTAAGAAATGTTGGTGTTTTTTTTTATTTATTTTTATTTTAAATTCAGGAATTAGATTTTAAATGGATTCGAACATTAATGGAGAATATTTTTAGAATTTGAATAATTATATGGTAAAGACACTGTTTTGGCCTTGGGAAGGCCACAGTACTGTTTTCTAGTGCAGGAACTCAAACTTTATTTTCAGAATGGATATTTCTCAGCAATGTTTCCTCTATCAATACCTCATCACATTCATTTCACTAAGCACTGCACTGATATCGGCATTATTGGGAGGAGAGCTTGTGTTCGCTCGATTCATCTACTGTTTATTAACGCAGAAAAAAAAAGGTCCCTAAATAACAATTACTGCAAGGCAAATGTTTCTGTTGTGCTGATTTTACATAGCCTAAAATGAGAGCTCATTAAATCATTCAGTGTTGCAATTATTTATAATTATTATTATATTATCATCATCATCATCATCATCATCACACACTCATCACTCATTTTCTGAACCACTTAATCTTATTAGGATCACAGCCGACACTGGGCGAAGGCGAAGTACATCTGGAACAGCTTGCCAGATCATTGCAAGGCCAATTACCCCAAACACACACACACACACACACACACACACACACACACACACACACACACACACACACACACACACAC
>JAOUQZ010000024.1:2679255-2692187 GCA_028564935.1 Neosilurus hyrtlii
CACACACACACACACACACACACACACACACACACACACACACACACACACACACACACACACACATACACTCACACCTAGGAGTGATTTGCAACAGCCAATTATCCTAATGTGCCTGTCTTTGGACTGTGGGAGGAAACCAGAGTAGTGTGAATGTGTGGGAGGAAACCCATGCAAGCATGGGGAGAGTATGCAAACTACATACAGAAATACCCGGGACTCAAACCCAGGACCTGCTTTGTGTGAGGCGGTAGTGCTAACCACTAACGCCACTGCGCCATCCCTATAAAATATAAATAAATGGACATAAAATTAGCCAGTACACGTAGATCCAACAGCACCCTTTACACCACATTCTTTTTTTTTTCATGTTCGTTTGTTTTTGTATTTATTCACACATTAACATATCAGAAATGATTTTCTGATTCAGACGACCTTGCAGATGAAATGAATCTCGGTATGCAGGAAGGGTAAATCACAGCAGATGCAACATTCACTCGGAAGTTATACCGAAAAGGGCCCTCCAGCTGTTTCTATGCTCCATTGGTTTGATTACAAAGCGATTTATGGCCATAACAAAAGTCATAAACTGCCTTCTGTATCAAATACAAGTCTGGATACATGATGGAAAACAATAAATAATGATGTTCATCAGTAATCAGCTATCTATCTATGTTTTAATGGGCCTACACTCGTACCCCAGGTTCCAGTTCTCGGTAGACTAAAATGAAACCCGACGTGCTCTCCTGCTGTTTTAGAACTTCCTCAAGGTTCCATATGCTGTGCGTTCTGAGATGCCTTTCTGCTTACCACAGGTGTTGTGATATCCCGCTGTAGGACTTAGTCATGTCTGTCTATTTTGATCTGCTCTCTCCTCTCCCGTGTGTATCTTTGATTACAGGCTCCGCCCTGATTAGCTCACCTGTTCCTCATCCCCACCGGAGGATAAAAGGGGGGCGCTTACCTTGTCCCGATGGCCAGATCGTCTTGGGCCGTCATTGAGTGAGCGCTTGTGCCATCCATAGTGTTCATGTTCCACGTTTTCTGTGTGGTCTATCTGTTCTTGGTACCGGCGTAACATGTGTAAAGCATAGTTATTATGGCTTACAGTACTTTGTACCATCATCTTCCTTCTTCATTGGAGTAGAGATGTTTTTTGTTTTCTGCACCATTCTGGTTCAACTCTAGTCATATCAGGCACTTATCAGTCATAAAGCAGGTCTCACACAGGGGCAATTCTCATGACGGTTTAGTATGGTTCCAAACTTGTGTTAAACCACCAAAATATGATGGCGATGTGGATGTGGCAAAATAGCCTCACACCAGTGTGGTTTTGAAGGTGGTTCTTTGTGGTTTAATGTGACAGCGGTGTGGCAAAACAGTTGTGAGCAGTAGCTAAAAAAATACAGTGCTGTAATAAAATTGGAAAACGTGATAATACGACAGCTACAACGCAGGCAGAAGGTGATCGACGGTTAATTTCAAACATCTTGAAAATCTCCCGGTTTATGGTGGTCAGTGATGGTCAATGGCAACCGCTGTCAAAACTGTCCCTGTGTGAGGCCAGCTTCATCAAAGCCCAGCATCCTATTGTCCTTAACACCAGATTCTCATGTTGCATGTAAGGGGGCGGTGGCGGCTTAGTGATTAGTGCGCTGGGTTACTGTGCTAAAGGTTGGCGGTTCAAGCCCCAGTACCACCAAGATGCCTCTGTTGCGCCCTTGATCAAGGCCCTTAACCCTCAGTTGCTTAGTCATATGAAAATTATAAGTTGCTCTAGATAAGGGTGTCTGTCAAATGTTGGTTTTACACTATATGGCCTATTTGTTCCCAAACTGTTGTTACAA
The DNA here is from genome assembly GCA_028564935.1 of Neosilurus hyrtlii. Lineage (NCBI taxonomy): Eukaryota > Metazoa > Chordata > Actinopteri > Siluriformes > Plotosidae > Neosilurus > Neosilurus hyrtlii. The sequence goes on from JAOUQZ010000024.1 coordinate 2,681,103, forward strand.
AGTTTGTAGCAGTATATTGTATTTGTATGCCGTGGCCTTGTTATAATTATTCATTCATTCTCTAAGCTGCGTAATTCTAATTAGGGTCACGGAGGGGAGGCTGGCGCCCATCTCAGCCAACTCTGGCCGAGGGCGTGGTACTAAAAGACCCAAACCTCTGCCATCATTAGAACTCCCCTGTACACAAAGCAAGAACTTAAATCGTAAGTCCTTACCTGGACCCCACTAAACACCTTTGGGATGAACCGGAATGCCGACAGCACCGTAGCCCTCCTTGGCTAACAGCAGTGCCTGATCTTACTAATGGCTGAAAGAGGACAAATCCCCAGGGCCAGGAGGTGGGATGGGATGATTAAAAAGTACAAACCTTTGACCTTATGGACTATATTAGGCTGAACATATAGTGTTTTGCAGGATACCAGGGTTTTAGCTTGAATATTAAAATCTTTCCTAAATACACACACACACACACACACACACAAAACAGTACGACTCCATCCGCAGCCCTGTCCTAGTTTTTTACTCCAACCAAAAGCTGGATGGATAAACCATTACCCCACGATGTGATGGTAATGTGTAACAGTAGCAAGATTGGAAAGGAAAATGAGAAAAGAAAAACAGGATAAAGGAGAGAAGGACACAAGGTGTCCAAATGGACAAATCATTCACAAGCCTCCATCTGATTACGTGAAGCAGACCATCAACGCTGTGTACTGCGTGCCTCGCTTACTCTTCTGGCTGCAGAGCCACATTAGTCATGGCTACAGTGGCAGCCTGCTGCAGTGTGTGTGTGCTCGCTAATACCAGCATGGCCTCGATGGGGGTTCGGAGGAAAGTCTATCCTCATCTTCCCTGTCTAGATGGTGTCCTGGACTCTCAAAGAGCTGTTATCAAGATTTAACACTACAGGCTTTAGTCACAGATGGACTTTTCCTTGAATTGAGTTAAACTGTTGGATCTGTACAATATGGTGTGTGTTTAAATATATTACAGGAGGATTTATAATACGTACTATAGGATCCCAAAGTCAACCACCGATAGAGGAAAGAGTACAAAGAACACAGACTTAAGAAAACACGCTGCTACGGTAGCAATAAATCACTTAGATATGAAAGCACGAGTTCAGGAAATATGATTATGGGTAAAAATAAGTATATCCCATGAAAATTTTGATTAGTTTAATATATTTGGTCAAGCAAACATTTCCTTTTTGAGACAGATCCCACAGAAGGAAATACACTCCATAATTTAAATAAATCAAAAACAGATCATTCGTTCATTAATTCACTAAGGCCAAGCGTCTAATCCTACTCGGGTCACGGGAGGGCGGAGCCTATTTCAGCCAACTTTGGGCGAAGGGGAGTAAACCCTAAACAGATCGCTTGTCCATCACTTGGCCATGACCTTCTAGCTGTGAAGAGGATATGCTAACCACTGAAATAAAAAAAGATATAAATAAATAAAAATAGTCACAAAAAAATGAAGTACACCCTGACATATCCACCACACCTTCAAATCCATTAAACTACAATCAAAGTTTTAAGATTAGGTGCTATTGATTTGTACCTCCTGCAGGTAGAACCTTATTTAAACCTGACATCGAGGGTTTGTTGCTCTCCGTGCTATTGAAGTGTGTGATGTCATCAAGCCAAGCTCGTAAGAGCTTTCATAGCTTTGAGACAAAAAAAAAACAAATAAATAAATAAATAAGACATAGGAGGCGGCACGGTGACACAGTGTTTCGTATGATCTCCTCACAGCAAGAAGGTCCTGGGTTCGATTCCTGGGCTTGTGGCGTTTCAGTGTAAAGTTTGCATGTTCTCATCGTGCTTGCATGGATTTTCTCCGGGTACTCCGGTTTCCTCCCACGGTCCAAATACATGCACAGTAGGCTGATTGGCAGTTCCAAATTGCCCCTAGGTGTGAGTCTGAACGGTCATATATGTCTTGGCCCTGCAATAGCCTGGCGAGCTGTTCAGGGTTTTCCCTGTCTTTGCCCAGAGTCAGCTGAGATGGGGGCCTGCCTCTCTGCGACCCTAATTAGGATTAAGCGGCTTAGAAAATGAATGAATAAAACATGGGGGTGCCTATAAGTTAGGAAACTGATTTAATAAGATCGTTAAATTATATAAAATAAATCATCTAGTTATTCTTGTAAGAAAAAAAAATCTACAAGTGACATGGATTTCAAATAACTGCCAGTTTCCTTGGAACTGGCCACCCTGGCTAATTCTCTACATGAAGGTGGGATACACCCTGAACAACTCGACAGGCCATCACAGGGCCAACACAACCATTCACAATCATACTCATACCTACGGCCAATTTGGAGCAGCCAATTAGCCTAATGTGCATGTCTTTGGACTGTGGGAGGTAAACGGGATACCTGGAGGAAACCCACAGCACACAGAAATGCCCAAGCATGGGACTCAAACCCAGGACCTTCCCGCTCTGCTAACCACTACACCACCATGGCACCCGAGCACTTACCCAGTTAGCCTTAAAACCACACAGGTGCAGGACAGGAGTAGGGAAGTGCTTTGCTTGAGGAGGGCGGGCCACGACCGGAAATGTTTAGCTTCGTAATATGTGAATTCCTGTAACGCAGCTTTGTGGCTATTGCTAAAAGTTCTTACACGAATAAAATCGAACTGAAATGACTCCTCTGTGCTCTTGGAAAACGAATCGTACTAAACAGGATGCTTCATTCTTCTGCAGAGCATCTCAAGAGGCTTCTCTTTAAAGCGCAATCACTTTGCTACATCCTCGCTCCCCCGTTCTCGACGTTAGATGTTGATTGCCGTTAGCGTTACGTATCTGTTTGTGTTTATTTGCTGCTGTTCTGAAACACAGCGGCGTGAAGCACAGCACCTGCAGCTTGAGCGGACGCGCTCACTCGCCTCGCTTTTGTGTTTGGAGGATGCCGTGTGCTGTGATGGCGGCTTCTTTCAGGGAGGTTCAAAAGAGCACAAGGCTTTAATGTCAACAAGGCAGCTGTGTTTACATAAATGTCATTAGACAAAATAGAGACAGAGATAGGATGGAGCAAGGGAGCTGAGGGGATGATGTAATTGGCCCTCTGTGACTTTTCACCTCTCAACCTGTCAGAAATGAGGGAAAACGATTTGTTTTGGGTGCTTTGTGTTCGCTCCCAAGTCATTACGCGATGGGATTCCAAATCCTCACAACTGGCTGGAGGGAAGTTATCCAGTTATACAGGGTGTTATTAAGTTATTAAGTTATACAGGGTGACCCAATAAAACCCCTGTTTTTCTCCCCTTACTTCAGTCGTATTAAATTCCCACCCATCAAGTGTTGCCTCCCTATCTCATACGAACTCCACCAACAAGGGAGGAGCGTAAGCATGACATGTGATGATGCCACCCGCCTCTTTATCAACTGCTGCGCATGTAGATGCGACCCAACACACGTAGAGGGGAAGCGCTAACCGAGACGCCCATGGATTGACTGATGATCGCTGTGAGTGACAGGGGATGCCATCCATCCCTCCCTTCTGTGAGCGCATGGCCAATTAGCTCCCAGGGTCTCCCGGTTGCACGTTGCTCAATGACCCAGCAGTGGCAGATTGGCAGAACTGGGACTTGAACCTCCAACTTTCAGATCAGTAATCCAGAGCATTACCCACTGAGCCACCAATGCCCATATTTTAAAGGTAAATGAAAAAAAAATCTTTTATTCATACATTTGTTTATTTCCTAAGCCGCTTATTCCTTATTAGGTGTCACGGGGACCATCTCAGCCGACTCTGGGTGAGGACAGGGAACATCCTGGACAGCTCTAAAGATAATCAAATTATTATTTACACATACGAGAGATTAGACTTGTAACATCCGTCTATAAGAAACGGCTTTATCGAATGAAATAAGAGAAAAATACATTACTTAAAAGATTTAAAAGTACTATGTAGGTTATATTATGGAAAATATAGCATACTGTATGTATATATTGTTAGGGATGATTGGTGTATATCAGTGTCTTTGCTGCTGTGCAGATGAAAGAGCATAACGGTAAAAGCAATCCTACCCCCACTTTTCTTCCAGCAACGATTTTTATTACATTTATTAATTTATTTCTTTATTTATCTATTTTGAGGGTGTCAACGCATTATGCAATATCAGAAAAGCACATCAGAATATGTTGAATCTATGCCATAGATATATATATAAGTTTAATTTACCTTTCTTTCAAAACTAAAAAAAAATTAAAAATTGAGTGGAATGAACAGATGTTGTGTTTTTTTTTCTTTTTTTTCTTTTGGCTGGCTGTTTGTACACAGCAGTGTAGGGCATGCGCCTGACTGAGGCCGTGTGGAGGTCAGGGTCATAATAGCAGCGTGTGTAATTGTGAATGATGGGAAAGAGAAAAGAGACTGAGAAAGAGATAGTGACAGACTAAAAAAAAAACAAAAAGAGGGCTTGATAAAGAGACTGTGAGGGCTGGGGGAGTGTAAAGAGAGATGGGTAATGGAGATTAAGGTAAAGCAGCTCATCTGATTCTCTTACACGCTCTCACACACTTCCTGTCATTTTTTTTTGTGCTCAGCCTATCATTTCATTTACTGGAGAAGTGGTCGACTGCACTGTGGTTTTTTGGTGTATGTTTAAAGAACAGCTCTAGATGTTCGCAAAACCAATTACATGCAAAACTAGCAATCTCGACCCAAAACTCTAAAAAGCTTCAGATAAATCATTATTATTTATTACTGTGACTTTTGTGTATAGCAACAGTTAACAAGTATGGACACCAGGCACCAGTGGTATAAGAGTAGTATAAACCCTGATCTGATTGTTTAGAGGTCACACTGGAAAACCGATACGGCATCATGGGACAGCATGGGAACCCCATGATAAACAGTGGTGCAGTGATATACACATCGTACTACAAAACCACCATACAAATTTGTCCTGCCATGAGTGATACGGATAAACACAGAACCTTTGTCTGTGGGGCTGACATGAAGCACACAAGACAAAGGACATCGGAATTACCCAGTGTGTCCGTCAGTCTGTTCATGGAAGCTTGTAAGCGCAACTCCTAAACCATCTGATGGATTTTAATGGAACTTTACACAGTTGTAGTGTACCACCTGAACAAGTGCATGCTGTAAGATAATCTGGGTTCGATGTTCTGAAGAGGGGAGTAACTCAACAGATAAGTCATGTTGCAGTGGTTCTGAGTTTACACACAGTTCCAGTTTTAAACTATTTTGATGTCAGATTATAAACACAGGGGGCAGCATAGTGGTGACGTGCTTAACATGTCCGCCTCACAGCAAGAAGGTCCTGGGTTCAAGTCTCCAGCTCGGGCATTTCTCTGTGTGGAGTTTGCATGTTCTCCCTGTGCTTGCATGGGTTTCCTCATGGTACTCCGGTTTCCTCCGACAGCCCAAAAACATGCACAGTAGGCTAATTGGCTGTTCCAAATCATCCCTAGGTGTGAGTGTGAGTGGGAATAGATGTGTGACTGTTGGCCCTGCGATGGCCTGGCGAGCTGTCCAGGGTGTACCCTGCCCTCGCCCAGAGTCGGCTGAGATGGGCGCCAGCCTCCCCACGACCGTAATTAGGATTAAGCGGTTCAGAAAATGAATGAATGAATGAGTCCAAAGAAATGCACATTTGGCTAATTGGTTGTTCCAGAATGCTAATGAGTTGCAAGCGTGAATGGTTTTGTGTGTGTGTTGGCCCTGCAAAGGTCCAGCGAGCTGTTCAGGAGTGTGCCACGCCTTCGCCCTCGGCTGAGATAGGCGCCAGTCTCCCCGTGAGCTTAATAGTAGCATTAAATGGATTGGCAAATGAATGAGTGAGTGAGTTAAAAGCACTACTGCAGGTGACATTGTTTGATAAATAAATAATGAAGAAATGGAACAAAAGAAAAAGGGGAGGGGGATCCCTGATGTATTGACAAATCTATGAAAGTTCATGCAGAACTTCATGGAAAATCAGGTATTTCAATGGACTGCTAATTTATAAAAAAAAAATCCATTACAGTTCGCATTCTGGAATACAACGAGAAGAATTTGGGATCAAGTGCAACATAGCCCTGCCCTCCAGTACCTCTTTTCACAAATATGTTTGGAGGAAAAAAATAAAAAAACAAAACAATAAAAAGTAGCATTCTCAGCATCTTTATCTTGTTAGGAGAAATTCAAAAGGAATATTGAACGAACTTCTAGAAAAGTCGATTTCGTTGTTGTGCACTTGGTCAGATATGGCACGAAGCGAAGCTTTGAGCATATCCTCTGTCTGCATCTCCGGTCCCATTGGCAATGCGCTCTCATTCATATTTCATCACTAAGCCTGAAGTTTTCCACCTTGTTGTATATACGCTTGACGTATTCTCCTGTTTCAGCACCTCTACACACATTTATATATTTCATACTTCTATATATTGCTGTCGAGCTCCCTGGGAGCCTGCAGGAGGGTAGATTGTGAGTGCAATAAACAATAGTGTTATCATTTTACATACGACAGAATTATGCAGCAGAAAGTGTGCATGTTACTGTGTACATGTGTGTTTGTGTGAGTGTGTCTTGGTTTTTTTTATATGTATTTAGCATGTCATAAGAAGTCTCTTAAACATAGTGTCATCTATAAAGTTCGTCCTAGACCTATAATAATAATACCTTTATCAGTTGTTTTTTTTTGTTTTGTTTTTTTTGTGGTCGCACATATTTATTCACCTTAAGAATGCGGCAGGAAATTGGCTATCCATGGCTCAATAACTTGTGACCTATTTTCCAAAGGAACACACACACACACACACACACACACACACACACCAGGCTTTTGTGTAAAAAGGAGCAGAAAAAAAAATTTTGGGGTTGAGGCAACATTTTTTTAAGTTCCAGATGATCAGACAACGTGTATATTTACTAGCATTATGTTGCAATCCAGATACTCAGAGTTACCAGTTGAAGGATCATACAACCGTACCTAATAAACTGACAACTCTCCTACTAAAAAAATAAATAAATAAAAATACATACAGTATATATATATATATATATATATATATATATAAAAAAATAACCCACTGGATATCTTTGGCAGATCCTAATTATATCTCAGTGTTGCGTAATGGTAGTTTAATGAGGTGTGCCATTACTAACGATTCCTAATGGTTTATTTTGTTTCATTTTGTTATGATGGCAATCTGCTACCCATAAACAAAAGGCCATATTGAATTCTGGTGAGATTTAATTCTAGCTAGAAAATCTCTACTAGCAACTTGATGGAAACCATTAAACAAATTCATTATTTAATGTTGGAAATATAATGCTAGCTACTGCTATAATGAAGTATCGACCCTCATCCATTATTAGAAACCTACAGAAATCAGATAGAGAGTAAGTTTCCCATTTCTATTAGATTGGATTGGGAATTGTCAATAAATGTCTTTTTTCATCATGCTTAAAAATTTTTTTTATTAATGTGTGCTAGAAATGATCAAACTAGCTAGCATTTTACAATATTGTTTTACAATAACATTTTATGATAATTTTAACATTATTATTGTTACTTTTTTATGTGTTACAATAAATTAGTATTTTATAATAATTTAAGCATTATGATGATTTATTATATTATATATTATAATAGATTATATATTATAAGAATTGTACGTTTTATGCAAATTTTACATTTTGCAATAATTTTTACATCACAATAATTTTGGTATGTACAATTACATATTATGTAAAATTATGTAGCATAATATTATATATTACATAAAATTACCTTTGACATTGAGGCTCTAAATTTTAACCACTCAACATTACCTGGCTAGCTTGTGTAACCCTACTAGACGGCTCTTTTATTCATTATGATATATTTTACACTTCAAAAAAATTGTATGTTATGCAAATTTTTTCAATACAATATTTTTTCACGCTACAATAATTTTACATTATATCAAATTACATGTTGCCTAAAATGACCTTTTACAATGAGTCAGTAAATTTCAGTCGCTAAACATAACCTAGCTAGCTCGTGTAACACTGCTACCCTAATGTGGTCCTATTTGTCGGAAATAAATGCATAGGCTAATTGATTTAACAGGACTGAATCTGATCTTCACTCTGTCCAGAATGTCGTACGTGCTAGGGTGAAATTCTGGACAGGGAGCGAGTTTCAGATTTCGAAGTGATTTAGACGGAGGGCTATTTTCGGTGTTTCCGAATGCCAGCAATGATTTTTAATCGACATCAAACCAAAATCTGAATGTGAACTCCATCATGGACAGGCAGCTGATTGCAATTTAATAACCGTCTGACCAAGGCTTTTAAGTGAGTTTTTTTACTTAACAGAGGTCATTCATCCCAGAAAAAGGAAAGAATGAGGAGAGAGAGAGAGAGAGAGAGAGAGAGAGTGCGCAGTCTCAGTTCTGACTGATGCATGGGGCTGATCACGTGAATGAAGAGTGCAGTGTTCCTCTTGTGCATTAACTAAATGCACTGATGTTATTGTACTGTTAATGGGCACATGGGAAGCATGTTTGGAGGTGTCCTACTCCTTGGCTTGATTGATCGCTACAGCAGTAGTGACAAAGGGTTCAAAATGGTATTATGGAAAGCTCACATGGCAGTTTCACTTTAAAGGTTAAACCTATGGATAGAAATTAAACTCAATAAATATTATTAATAATAATAATAATAAATACAGTGACCCTGATGAAAATGCCGACTTAGTCTGGCTAGCAGCCAGCTACTAAAAACCCAGGCTTAGCTGCACAAATTGATAGACTATTATCGCTACTTGGTATTTCTATGGAAATTATGTCTGAATTAGCACTAGTTATGCTACCTCATAGGCTAGCTTTACCAAACAATCACATCAGTAAAGCAATCATAAAATCAAAAACATTAACTGAAAAATTTAGTTTAGTAATAAAGGTAGCAAAGATGGGCGTTAGCTATTTAGCGCGATTTCAGTTCAGTCAGGTTTATTTTATTATTTTTTACCAAACATATTCTTTCTATTTAGGGTTGCAGTTTACATTTACTTAATGTTAACTTAATTGTAGCTAGCATCCTAGCACTAAGAATGACATGAAGCTAATATTAACTAGCTTGGTGAAAATGGCTAGCTAAAAACAACCTTGTGTCTACGTCTGACAGACGAAACCATATTTAAGAGATTCTAGAAAAATTTAAGCCAAGATGTTGCAAAATTACATTACTGTAATGGTTTTAACGTGTTACTTATGTGGCGTCTAGCTTGGCTATATTTAGCAGGTTATTTGTATGTTTCGTACACATCACTCGCTACAGCAGATGCCGGAAGTTTCCAAGATGAGACATGAAATTGACGTTTTACAGTTTTGCAGTACGGTACAATTTATAGTAGTTTAGCTAAAAAAAATCAATGCCAAAAGTTATTTCAGTCAAAGCTTCTTTTCATAGTTGTATTTTTTAAATACATCTGAGAGACTTGCTGGTATTTCTGACACTCTCATCTACACTGTCATTTACATTTTTTATGGTTTCCAAAAGACTTGTTAACTAGCTATCTAAAATATTAGCTGCAGTAATTATCTCGTTTCTACTTTTATGTTTTCCGGTTAGCACGCAGCAGGGCTTTGATGGTTTTTAACAGTTGAACTGTGAATGTATCATACATTGTTTGCACATTACTGAAGTTTTATAACTAAACTAAAAGTTGCGTTCAGAAATGTTTTGCTAAGTTTACTTGTTAGCTGGGATTAGCATGAGAATGGTGTTTTTGTTTCATTAAATGTTCACGATTATGTGGAATATACACACTTACTTTTACAATATTGATTAGATTGAGTAGAAATCCACATTTACATGAATTCTTTATGTTTCTGTGCCACTACAGGAGAAAATATAAGAAGACGTCACAGAGGTAAGGCAGCGTGGAGCAGCTGAGCGCAAAAAAACCAGGGGATTCTTCTTGCCTATTGTAATTCCTGTTTATGTTTTTCTGTATTTATCTCCTTTTTGTAGCCGGATGTAAATCAATTGTTCTGTTGTATCTGTGCAGTGATCAATTTTTTTGACCATAATAGTTTTCAACATCCATTATGTATACTGCTTATCCATCAGGGTCATGGGGGAACGAATTTGGGGTAAGAGGAGGGATTACACCCTGAACAGGTCACTAGTCTCAGGGCTAACACAGACAAAAACAGCTCTTCACACACAATTTGGAACAACTAGTTGATGTCAGACTGTGCCTGGAGAACATGTTGGCGTAGTGGTTTGCATGTCTGCCTCACAGCAACCCTCTAAGGTTCGAGTACCGGGGTCGGCAAAGGCGTTTTTGTATGGAGCTTGCATGACTAGCACACCAACTGCAAAAACAAGAAGTATTTGACAAAATGATGATACTGCTGGAGCAGGACGACCACTATAAATAGTAAGAGTAAATACCGTACACATATCGTAATAACAGAACAACTTATTAAAGCAACTCTAAAAAGATAAATATTGTAATCGGACTAACATGCGGATGTACTGTACATACTTTTTGCATGTGTACACTGTACATGTCATAGCCCCTGCATGGTTTAGTCTGATATTCCGTTTTAGAGCTTTTTTATACAATGTACTGTCTCCTCCTGCCTTTGACATGAACCCAGTGACCCCTTTCCCCTGCATATCTGAAGATAAAAGCAAGGCTTCAGCTTTTGTTCATGGGTTTCTAATGGGAAAAGAAATGGATCTTGCACTTAGTTTTCAGTTTTCGTGTGACCCTTTTATGAGAATGCCAGATTGGGCACTGAAGGGTTTCCTTGTGCGCTTAATGCACATGAGGGGTTTAATGCAATGCCAGTGTCTGTATCTGTATTTGATTAGTGCTACAAATATTCCTATCTGTGTTCGTATTCGGATTCAGGCCTAAAAGTGGGTGTGGCCTTATGCATAGAGTTATTATTATAGTATATACTCCCTCACTGGAGCAGTGGTGGCCCGGTGGTAAGGTGCTGGATTACGGATCCCAAGGTTGGGGGTTCAAGCCCAAGGGGGTATCAACGGGTTCTCACTGCTGTCCCCCCAGTGCAGCTAACTGGGTTATCAAATGCCGGCCATGTCTCTCACTGTCT
>JAOUQZ010000024.1:2692287-2719404 GCA_028564935.1 Neosilurus hyrtlii
CACACACACACACACACACACACACACACACACACACACACACACACACACACACACACACACACACACAGCAGGTGCAGGGCAGGAAGGCTAACAAACTAATCTCTCATCTCTGCTATCTGTAGCCCATTCCACCAGTGTGTCTGTGTCTGTGTGTTAAATTGGCCCTACTCTGCCCCTCCTGTAGTCTCCTTCCTATCCGGAACATTAGCTCACACAAAAAGAAGGGCCCACACACTGCACCCGATACTGATAACCTCCTTTCCTCCCCCGCCCCACACACATCTCTGCTTCTAATTAGTATTAATCATCCCTGTAGTTCCCTTTTAATCACATTACCCCTCCAAGCAGTAAAAGTATCCACACCCAAACACACACACCCCTTTTTCAAATCTCCAGATATAAACAATATAAACAATTATAATCCTCCACATCATGTAGCCTCACTATTAAATGAATACTCCAGCATCCTTCTCAGTTCATTCATTCATTTATTTTCCACACTGTAATCCTACACCCCACACAACTTGCCAGACCATCACAGGGCCAATACACACACACACACACACACACACATCAAGAGGCAGTTTGGAACAGGCAATTAGCCTAATGTGGATGTCTTTGGACTGTAGGAGAAAACCAGAATACTGAGAGGAAACCCACGCAAGCACGGGGAGAACATTCAAACTCCACACAAACATCCTTGACAAGCCTGGGACTTAAACCTAGGACCTTCTTGCTGTGAAGCAGACGTGCTAACCACCATGCCGCCCCTTCCTCAATATCGGCATTTCTTATTGTTGGATATTCGTCTTCATTCTTTGATAATTGTTAGTCATAAATTCTGAGCTTACTGACACAGCCGCACATTTTTCAAACTCTAACCCAGAAGCTTCTTGCTGTGAGTCTAAATTCTAAATCTATGTACCATAGCTGTGATTACCACAGACAATACATTTAGAATTACATTTATGGCGTCTAGTGCCTCAACCTCCGTCCTTCAGACCGGTAACCCAGAGCCTTGTCCACGAGGCCACCACTACCCTAGAATAAGTTCAACAACGGGATGACTCTATGTTCCGACAGCCCACTGGTCTGACAGCCTTACTCATATAAGATGGGCACCTTGCTTAAATCAGTTGGCCTCCCTACTCGGTTCAGCAGGGTTATGGTTGTCATACCAATGGGCTGTAACTGTCGGACTAATGGGCTGTCGGAATCTAGGGCCGTAACCGTGCAACACACTTCAGTGCTGAGAACTGAGTACTAATAAAATAACAAACTTGTTTGCTTGAAAGATGCTAAGAATGGAAGTCTTTGAGCAGTTATCCCATAAATCTTTGTATATTTGTATGATGAAAATATTTGAATGCAAGTCAAGAAAGCGGAATATTACACAATACTGCTTTTCAGACCAATTCATAATGAAAGCTGCTGGTTTTCAGGAAAGCTTGCAGCTCATTTCTGTATAGATTCTCCCTGATGTTACATCTTGCCTTGTTTGTTGGTTTTGTACTGGTGTCTTATGTAATAAGCTGCCTCCTTTCCTGATGTACAAATATCATCTCTAAAATTTTTATTCCGTGCTGGAGAACTAATGCTTGGAAATGTAAAATATTTCTGTGCAGGATCGATATTTTTCAAGTCATAAAATAAAAATCTACGCCCATATTTGGACAAAGATATAGAGATATAAAGTCTAAGACGTTCACATAGTATTTTTATTATACACCATTAAAATGTGCATGTGGAGAAATGGATCATAGTATTTCGAACATGGACGAGATCATTACACTGGGTTTATCTTGGGGCTCGAAAAAGTGTGGAGTGCCACTTGGACCACTTTTGGGGTATAAAGAAGAGATGAAACTTGAAGGAATTGTGTTTACAAGTTCATCAGGATCCACTATGATGGTGCATCAAGGTCTGTTTGCTCTGTTTTGGTCTGTTAAGTTCTACTGCGATTCCTATCACGATTGGCGTCAAATGGTAATACATCGTCATAATCATGGCAACATTTTTCACCAACACACATACACCCACACAACCATTCACACTCACACCTAGGGACATCTGGGACATGCGTGTCCTTGGACTGTGAAAGGAAAACGGAGTACTCGGAGGAAACCATGCAATCACAGGGAGAAAATGCAAACTCCGTACAGAAATATCCAGGACTCAAATCCAGGACTTTGCTAACTACTGCATCACCACGCTACCCTTCTGAAGTTAACAAAACAGAAAATGCACCTTGACAAGTTTCATCCACCCCAAAGACTTATAACGTAGAGCTAAACCTTGACTGGTACTGACACTGAGTCTAAAACTGACTCCTTCCCAGGAGTTAGTTAACTGGTCCAGAATTCTTTGTACAGTCTAGTAATTGTCATGTAGCCTTGTATCATCTGTTCGTAGTCACAGAAATCCTCCCCTAGGGGGGAGGACGGACATTTCGGACACGGACATTGGCCGCCAACCCGGGACTTTTCGTACACGGAAGCCAGGTGTGGTTTAAGGAAACGTTTTTTCTCTGTTCGGAGGTGTGGTGATATTTTTAGTTCATGGCAACCACCGGTACATGAAAAGATGGCTTGGTGGTCGAAATATGCTATAGTATGCCTTCAACAGTAAATACACCCTGAAACAGAGCTCCTAAATCTGATCCCACACTTAACTCTGGTTCAGTCTTCTCTGTTTCTAATCTCTCTTTCACTCGAGTGTAAACCCCATCTCCTCCACCACCACCTCCACCACCCCTATCACTAATCCTCCAGAACATTGCACACTTTCTCACTGACAGCCTCTTCCCAACTGTTGCCTGATAGCTGAACACACACACACACACACACACACACACACACACACACACACACACACAGGAGTCCTGCAGTGAGTGGGAAAGCTCTTTCTGTAAGTATGTGTGTATGTGTCTGTCCGCCAGAGAAACAGTTCCGTAAGGGGTTCCTCATCCTGCTGGTGTGTATTTTTAGGTGTATGTTTTTTTAATGTCCTGGCTTTCTGAAAAGCGGTTAGGGAGCAATCCAAAGAGCAGAACCCGCGCACACACACATGCACACACGGCCCTGTAGTAAGTCCTTCACAAAAGTGCACTATTATCGAAAGAGTTTTATACTCAGTGTGCAACTAACTTTAAAAAAAAAAAATTAATAAATAATAATAATCATAATAATAATAATAATTCAGATTCCGATGGGGCAAAATGGACTTTAGTGTAAATTGATATGCATATACCGTATCCCTCAGAATCATGGCACAGGGGAAGGCATTAATAAGCAAAAGCTGTCAAGGCAATTCTTATCCAAAAAGACAGCTGCAGCTGATTAATTCTCAGTCGATAACCTCAGGAAACTAAACGGCCCTGAAGTAACTTTGGCGCAGGTCTCCTTTTAAAAAGGAAAAGCCCAGGAAAAAAAAGGGGCAGAAAAGCAGAGGCCCCTCACTGTCCAAACAGGCCTTGATTGAGATGTCGTAGTCTGACAGCTGCATAAAAGCTCAAGACTCAAATATTGACACAAAGGCGCATTAGCAAAAAGCATTTGGCCAAATTCTAAAAATCTGGCGACCTCCATTAGTATGGAAATCTGCTCATTACAATACCCAACGTGTTTAACCTTGTGCCACACTCAAAGTCGAACTGGTTTGGTTTCACTTTGAAATATTACAGAATTTAAATATGTTGAGCGACAGAACTAGGGCTAACCAGCACGCGCCTGCTTGGACCATTTACTTTATTCATCAAAAATATGAAGATTTCGTAAATTTATGATTTTGTTCCTGTCTTGGTAGTCAGGTGATAAACATGTCCTTTTTTGTTTGTTTGTTTGTTTGTTTTTTTGCAGAGAGAGAAAAGATTTCTTCTAAATTATAACATAGCTTGCTAACTCTTTAGCTAAATGTTGTTCACGCTATATGTTGTCAAGTTTCATGACATTTATGTTATCATACAAATAAAACACACAAATCTCACTTCTCAATTTACATGTCGCATAAGAGCTAGCTTACTAGCAGCTAGCTCCCACACATACCTAATTTAGCCTGGTCTCTTGTGGTATCTTAGGTCTTTAGCTAGCTCTCTTGTAGCTAAGTCAGACTTCATGGTCTTAATCCATCCTGTGACTCAAAATGTTTTTGTGACGGTTAAGATTGGCTCTTACAGTGCTGAATTCACTTAAAAATACCGCCTAGCTTATGCCTCCTACATTATTTTTTATTAAATTCTGTTGACTTGCCTCAAATGAGCTAGCTTAGTAGCAAATGTGCTAATCAACTAGCAAGGAGCATTGAGCAAAATCATCCACATTTTTACATGTTTCATGTTTCACTGCACGTTTATTAAAATATAACAATATCATTTTGTTATTTTTATATTGATTTTAATATCAGAATGTGTTTACATTCAAGAAACGCAGGCTAGTTTGCTAGACGTTTCTTAGCTAACTAGCTTAGCTAAACTTTGCTGAACAAAGATGTTCTTGTGAATTTTATTTGTTTTGGCTGCTTTTGAGTATAATAATATTTATGATGTGACAATATGAATAATAAAAATAAAAAAAGAGATTCTAAAATCATATATTTTGTCGCTAGTTAGTGGTTACAGCCCTATATTCCGACAGCCCATTGGTCCAACAATTATAGCCTATTGGTCCGACAGCCCTAGTCCTAACCCAACTGAACTGATTAAGGCTGTCAGGCCAATGGGCTGCTGGAACATGTTGGAGCCATCCCGCTAGTGGTTATCTAGCTAGCTAGCAGTCATTTGGTTGGTTAAGAATAATAAATTCACGGGTTTTGTATGAGAAGCAAGCTAAGGTTTGTTAACTCAGAAAAACCTGAAGCATTCTTAGACATTTTGCACATCATGCTTTTTCACTCATGTGGACATCTGGCTCATTAGCATAGATTCCGTGCTTCGTTCTGAGGCGCTATAAAATAGATCACAAAAGTACATCTCTGCAGACTATATATAACAAAGGGGCATGTTTTGCCCACATGCCCCATATATTAGTACTTTCTAATCTAAAACACGGTGTGTTGCGGTGTTTCTTGTTACAATTCTGTAATGAGTACCGCAGTTTAGATTGCTCTAGACGTGGCATGAGGGCAAAAAGTCAGAGTCTCCAGGGGTCCTTCTAAGAATAATTTAGGATACAGGTCCAGTTTCACTCGGGTGGAGTTTAGCCGAGGGCTGAGGTCAAAGGCCAGGCGGAGGGTAGAACTAGCATCAGTCATATTTTACATGTCTAAACACAGCAACTGCCTTAAAAGCTGGAGTGACAACCACGAACATACCCGAGATATATCAAATATTACGGTATAACCGCTTCATAAAAATGGAATGTGTGTGTGCGCGAGTTCATGCGTACGTATTAACCATTACACTACACGACATGATCGGGTTTGTTTGGGGACTTAAATCGCTTCTATTGTGTTGTGCTTTCCCACTCGCCCCATTTAGCCTATCAAGTCGGATATTAATTACCTGTGGAGGAAAAATTGCCTGGCGGGTTGAAATACAGACTTGTGGGTTACTCCCTCTACAGTAGCACGCAGCTTGTCTTTATTTTGGAGCCTATTGTATGTCAGTTCAAATGGAAGAGGTAGAGAATAGTCATCTGTTGGTTGTAGGATTTGTGGCGTAAAAGTGACAGGCTTTTAAGTAAGCAATGAAATTTCAAGTTAAAGGAAGATAATCAACAAGTCTCAAGTTTCTGTGGAATGTCTACTCTAGTCAGAGTTGAGAATTCAGCAGTGCGATGGGATTCCATGGAGAACAACGTCAAGGCAGCGGATGCATTTATAACTACTGAGCACACAGTCAGGTTTAAGTAATGAAACATTACACAAGCTAATCAAAGAGACTTTTATTCTTTTATAAATAAAGGAATACTTCAGCTATAAGGCTAATACTGGATGCCAAGAGATACATGACAATTACAGTAATGATTTGATCTACTGTATTAACGGTCAATGGAAGCCTTCTTGAAAGAGCCGAGGCAGACATGTAAAAATAACAAGGGTCAAAGGTTAAAGGCGTTAAAAGTAACAGGCTAGCTGTGCTTAAGAAATTTTTATCTGACTGAAAATCATAAATAATAGAGGACTATAAAATATAAAAAGTAATAAAGAGGCAGAAAGGTTTGCTTCTGCCTAATCCTGGCTTAGGTTTTTCATCAAGGCCACTGAAGAGAAACCGAGCAGATGGAGTCGCTGGCTCGTTTTCACACAGCTAAGGTGATTAAAAATACCTTCTTATGAGCCCATAATCACTACGTCTCCATGGCCTTTGATGCTACAGTTCACCATTCTGCATTATTTCATCTGGAATTCTGGTTCCTTTTTTTGAAATTTTTTATTAATTTTTTTTTTTTTGGTTTGGTTTTTCCTTGGTTGCTAGCCCGAAAGTAAATTGTGTCGCTAAACACAAGCTCATTATTTTGTTGGACGAGAATGAATAGTCTCATCTCTAAATGAACTGACAGCAAATCAATAGGTTTCAATTTCAGTGAAGCTTCTTGGTCCAAAAATGGGTTGGCAGCTTGTTTGACAAGTCAGACGTTATCGGGTATTATGTAGCCTTAGCGAGGTCACGTTGCTCTATTTTTGCAGCTTGGAAAGTGGAGGAAAAAAGAAGTTTACTTCACACAAGTTTTTCTTTCACCTAATACCTTTGATTTTCTTTTTTCTGACTACATTTCAGAAGGAGTTTATTCTTTACTCTTTCTAGAGGTCAATTCATACTCCTAAGATAGTTAAACATTCAAAATAACATCTAATATCATCATTAGTATAATCGAGCTTTTTCTACTCACTCATTTGCCAAACTGTTTACTCCTACTAGGGCCACAGGGAGGCTGGAGCCTATCTCAGCTGACAGTGGGCGAATGCGGGGTACACCCTGAACAATTCACTAGACCATCACGGGAGCTCTTTCTTTATATACATCATATTAATGACCATTAAGCTAACCTTTGGTGTCATCATTAATATTTATCTATGGTAGCATTTTGAGTGATTAGAATTGACCTGTGAATTAGCCATTGCAAAAAAGACACTACTTTAACTTTAATCTTCGAATGACTGTCCTCCCCGCCGAATCTTTCAATGAATGTTTACAATTATACCTTTTACTTTCTGTACACCCCACTTTTAGGTAACGGCTGGTTTTCTTCATTAGCTTGCTAGTTTAGCGTCGTTTCCTCAATTTATTAGAAAAGCAAACATAAGTATTACAAAGTAGCATATTGGTTTTGTGATTATTAAAAACTTTTGTCAAATTTCATCTATTCATTCATTTTCCAACTGCTCAATTCTATTAGGTTTGTGGGGATGCTTGGGCCTATCTTAGCCGACACTGGGCTAAGGCGGTATACACTCTGAACAGCTTGCCAGACTATCACAGTGCCAACATACACATACAACCATTCACACAAACGTAGGGGCAATTTGGAACAGCTAATTAGCCTAATATGCATGTCTTTAGATACTGGGAGGAAACCGGAGTACCCAGAGGAAACCCATGCAAGTATGGAAGGGGGACCTGCAAACTCCACGCTGAAATGC
Organism: Neosilurus hyrtlii; assembly: GCA_028564935.1. Taxonomy (NCBI): domain Eukaryota; kingdom Metazoa; phylum Chordata; class Actinopteri; order Siluriformes; family Plotosidae; genus Neosilurus; species Neosilurus hyrtlii. Next base: position 2,699,869 of record JAOUQZ010000024.1, read on the forward strand.
CTGAGCTCGGGACTTGAACTCAGGACTTTCTTGCTGTGAGGCAGACATACCAACCACTACGCCGCCATGTGGCCCTGCTCCTTTATATTAATTCCAGAATCATTACGCCTCCCTCCCAAGGTCACACAGGCCCACTGAATGCTTCGATGTGGCTGAAAATGCAGGATCAGATGCTGTAGCTTTTCTAGCTGACCAGATTTCAATGCAACTGAATGTCTATGATAGTGTTTTCTTTCTACCGTCAACCAGGGAAATACAGAATGGAAGCACAATATTCCTGAACAGTTTCAGAGGCATGTAGAATAGTGACCCGACATCCTTCTCATTTGTTATGTAACAAGAAAGCAAGTAGCGCTTCTCTGAAATAACACGGAGGATAATTAGAAAACAGAATTCCCAGGCCCACTTCAATTTAATTTCACAACACATCCCCTATTGTCTGAGCCGTGGACATTTCACACTCCTAATTGAAGAATTGGTGAATTTTTATTTGACCCTTGCTTGTCTTCTGAGAGTAAACCTAATGAAGATCGACTCTTGGTCTCGGAAGCCCAAACAAAGATGTTTTGGTCCTTATGTTTTCTAATGGCACTTGAGATGTGTTTAAATCCCCTGAATCTTTCTACTTCACATACTGTATATTCTGAAAAATAACATTTGCTGCAGTCTTGCTATTAAAAATGCTCCTTTTGAACAAGTTTCTCCAAAATTTTCACAGGACTGAGTCACAACCCAGCCTTGCTTGCAAGGACTAAGCCTTTGGTGGATGCTCATTTTATACCCAATCATGACGTCTCACCTGATGGCACTTAACCTGCTGATTGTGGAATTTTCCAAACTAATGTTATTAGAACATTTTGTGAATTTTCCAATCTTATTCAAATTCTGTCCCAACACTGTTGCAAACCAACTTTGGTTATATTGTAACATATTAATAAACTTTTTTGGTTATAGAGGTTAGTAAATGAATATGAAAGTAAGTAAATAAAATCTATGTTGGCTTCGTGCTTGCTTTTCATCATTCTTAAGACACCATCGACTTTGTTTGCATGGCTTGTTCATCAGTGTGTCTGTTCATGTGGTATCCATTTGCATCACAATGCTGATTGGCTATTAATCATTGCATTGCTAATTGGCTGTTACGCAGTATGATTATGCATGTTATGTTATGTTATGTATGATACTGATGGCCATGCTATGTATACCAAAACAGTTTATTATTTTTTATTTTATTACTTATTTTTTTATACTAAAACAACATCCAAATGACAACAAATGAAAATTATTTTAGGAATAAAAAAGCTTTATTATAAAGAAAAACTGGGAAATATATAGTATAGTATAGTATAGTTTATGGTTTATATAGTTCACAAAAGCTAATCCCTAAATAAAAGCAGCAGTGAAATAAATTGTGTTAATTAAAATAAAAAGAAAACATTAAAACCTGCAATGAACAATGCAACACAAACTAAAATGTTATAGAATTGCAGGTAAAATCAACTTTGTTTTCATTTCATTTCCCTACTTTGATTTGCACTGTGGCCACTACACCACTTTGAAGATGAAGACGAGACAGTAACAGACTAGTTCCAGAAGGTAGCATTACCTTACCATTAATAAGTAGTATTGAATAGTATTGTATAGTACAACACAGTATAATATAGTAGTTTAGTGTGGTGTAGTATAGCATTGTATATTATAGTACAGCATTGCATAGTATAGTATAGTGCAATTTAGTACAGTACAGCACAATATAGTACAGTTAAGATATACTACAGTACAGCACAATATAGTATAGTACCATTTAGTATAGTACAGCACAATATAGTAAAGTAGTTTAGTATAGTGTTGTATAGTAAAGTACAGTTTATTACAGTACAGCACAACATTGTATTGTACAGTTTTGTATAGTACAGCACAAAAGAGTATAGTATAGTTTAATATAGTACAGCACAATATAGTACAGTACAGTTTAGTATAGTATAGCACAATATAGTATAATGCAGCTTAGTATTGTACAGCACAATATAGTATAGTACAGTTTAGTATAGTACAACACAATATAGTATAGTACAGTTTAGTATAGTACAGCACAATACAGTATAGTACAGTTTAGTATAGTATAGCACAATATAGTATAATGCAGTACGTATAGTACATGATATAGTGCAGTATATTACAGTACAGTTTAGTATAGTACAGCACAATACAGTATTGTACAGTTTAATATGGTAAAGCACAATATAATATAGTATAATGCAATATAGTATAGTACATGGTATAGTACTGTATTGTATAATATAGTTTAGTCTAGTATACTTTTGTATAATACCGTATAGTATGGTATGGTATAGTATAGTACAGACAAGTATTGTATAATATTGTATACATAAATATAGTACGGTATAGTGTCCTATTGTATAATACAGTGAAATTTAGCGTTGTCATATCCGGTTGGAAAAACAATTTGCAACGTATCAGTGATCAACATTAATCAGCGTCCTCGTAAATCGCACACCTAATCAATACATGACGCTCACTTTCTTGTTTCTTTCTTGTCGTTTTTTTTTGTTGTTGTTTTGACCCAGTGCTGCTTTGTGATTGGCGTATGTGCATTTGTGTTTGTTAGGGGGAAGCGTTCTGAGCCAGAGGCTTCATTTTTTCCTCCCTCTGATATCCAGAACAGATGCCTTACACTAACAAACAAGCACCTCGAGCTTTCACCTCCCACAGAGAACCACACACACTCCCCCACACACAAAGTTCCGCTCCTGCAATTGCACAAAGATACGCTCACACTCGTAATCACACACAAGAACTGAACAATGCTGAAAACACTTGAAGCTGCACAATTATGCAGTCACACAGTGATGTGCAATCACAGTAATAGTAAAAAAAAAAAAACAACAGAGCGTACAAAAAGCTAACCTACTGGAGGTGACGTGCAAATTGGTGCAAGCACGCTCCTCATTCTTCCTTTCTCCTTTCTCCTAACCTTAAGCGAACTTGTCTTAAAAGCACGCTGAGAAGTGTGCTACACAGACCACATAAAAATGTGATGGTTGGTTTCTCCTAGGCGATATTTTCTCCCTTAGCCTCATCCTTTTGAAGGCTGCCTGAAGTAGAAAAAGGCGTCACAGAGGCACGAGAAAGAGATCGCACTGTGCCAAACCTCTTTCTTTCCTTCCTTTTTTTGATGCACTCCAGCATGCTAATTAGCAAACACTGTAGACTTGTCATACATCTGCGTGACTGCAAGCTTTTACAATCGAGTATGCGACAAAGAAAGAGAACAGAAACTTGTTTCATGGATGTTGGTATTCCACAACAATAAAATGCAACTATAAATAGATAAAAAAAAAGTTTAGAAGAAAGTAATATGAAAGGAATAAAACACACTGCAGTATGCTATTATAAGAAAATATGAGAGACAACCTGGGTAATTTATACTTTTACAGCTGTTGTTTGTTAAAGTTTAACCCCAAGTGTTTGGGCTCAGCCTTAGAGACAGGGTGATGAGCTCAGACATCCAGGGGAACTTGGTGTAGGGCCACTGCTCCTCCGTATCGAAAGCAGTCAGTTGAGGTGGTTCGGGCATCTGATTAAAATGCCTCCTGGTCACCTCGCTTTAGAGGACTTCCAGGAATATAAAACTGGGAGACGACCCTGAGGTGGACCCAGAACCTGCTGGAGGGATTATATATATCCCGTCTGGCCTGAGGAACACCTTGAGATCTTGCGTGAAGTGCTATAGAATATCGCTGGGAAGAAGAAAGCCTGGGTTTCCCTCCTTAGCCTGTTGCCTCCGTGACCTGACCTCAGATTAGCAGAAGAAAATTGATGGAAGGATGGAGAAATGGAACCCCTGGTAAAAGTTAGCAGCTTGACGACACATGCACACTCGAGCAAACACGCCAGCAGCCCTGATGTCCATCGGCTAACTTTTTACTCATAAGGAGTGCATTGGGTTCGGATAGAGTTTAGCGCTGCACCGTCGGGACTTTATAAAAGGACACTAGCAACACTATATCAGTCGAGCATGAATATTTCACACTCGCGTCTCTTTAGAGCGGGTTCGTTATTTACAATCCGCTGTTATGGATAAATTATGAAGCTTGCTCAGCTTGTGCGCATTTTAATTAAGTGAGGCCCACTTTTCATCAGATGCCAAGCAGCAGGACTGGAGCTTGGATCTGCGCTGGCAGTCCTTGAGCTGTGCTCGGGGATGTTCCTGTTAAACACTGCGCACTTAAATACCAGTGCTGAGCTCACAGAGTGCTGGAACTCTTTGATCTGATACAATATGATTAGCTATTTTGTGGACATGTTGGCTGCATGATATACTAAATTCTGTTAATTACTGAAGTCCACTCCAAAATTCATTAAATGTTTTCACTACGCTGGTAAAAAACTCTTTGAGAAGTGTTCTAAAGTTATGAATTATTCAGGTCCTTGCGTGGAATTAATATATTTAGATCTGAGCAGCAAAAAATAAATAATGAGTAGGATACAAGCTCTTTTTACCGGGTATAGTGTATATGTAGTATGCTGTAGTATATAAGAAAGATTGCTGTCATTGGTTAATCCCGTTAACACAATTAAACCACCTGAAATAATCTGCAGGCACTTACATAATTATTCACCTACCATTCATGAACTCGGAAGCAATATACCTGCAGTAAAGCATGGTTGTGGTAGCACTATGATGAGGTTCATAAAGAGTTATATATACACACGTACACTGCATGGCATGGACAAATGTTTATGAACACTTGACCATCAGATCCTATATGTAGCTTCTTCTTAAATTTTAAAAGGTGCCACCTAGTTGAAATCACACAAATGTGCAGAATGTCTTTATCTGCTGTTGGGTTACAATTTCCCTTCACTAGAACTAAGAAGCTGAAACCTGTTCCAGCATGACCGTACACCCTGTGCACACAGTGAGCTCCATGAAGACATGCCTTGTCAAGGTTAGTGTGGGAGAACGTTAGTCGCTTACACAGAGCACTGACCTCCGCCCCACTGAACATGTTTGGGATGAACTAGAATGAATACAATACTCTGCACATTTGTTATCAGTCAATGAGACCTGGGGTGTTAGGATTATGATGGCTTTATATATATTCATTCATTCATTCATTCATTCATTTTTTTAAGCCGCTTTATCCTAATTAGGGTCGTGGAGAGGCTGGCGCCCATCTCAGCCGACTATCTCGCCAGGCCATTGCCGGGCCAACACACACAACCATTCACGCTCACACCTGGGAACAGCCACTTAGCCTACTATGCATGTTTTTGGACTGTGGGAGGAAACCGGAGTACACGGAGGAAACGCCACACAGAAACACCCGAGCCTGGGAATCGAACTCAGGCCTTCTTGCTGTGAGGCGGACGTGCTAACCACTTCACCACAGTGCCGCAGACTTCATACGTCAATTTTCAACAGCTTTGTTATCAGGTTCATGCATGTGAATTAGACTTTTTATTTACCCACGTAAAAATGACAGATTATGCAGTTGAATTTTTTTTTTTCAACTTTGATCTACAAAAAACATCCCACTGTGAAGCATGGTGGTGGCAGTATCATGTTAAGATTTACCCTCAGCCTCTTCATTAGGTCTCTGACTAATGCGTTCTTGACCTGTTCACTGACTTTTGGTGGACGACCTCCCACTTTGCCACATGCTTTCTACATTTTCATCTAAGCTCTGCTTCATGGGTTGTTCAAAGCTTGGGAATATAAGGGCAGTGTTGCCTCAGAGGTTAAGCCTCTGGCTTAATGATCTGAAAGTCAGGGGTTCAAGCTCCTATACCACCAAGCTGCCACTGTTGGGCCCCTGAGCATGGCCCTTAGCCTTGAATTGCTCAGTTGTATAAAAATGATAAACGTAAGTTGCTCTGGATAAGGGCGTCTGGCAAATGTAAATATTTTGCTGTAACCGAATTCGAATCGATTCTTTTCCAGTTTTTTTTGGTCCCAGTTTTGATGGAATCTTGGTCTTCACTCAACAATGCTGTTTTGTTTAAGCATATTTAAGAAATTTTCCTTTCCAGAATAGGTGTATTAATACAGATGTCAGATGCACAACTCCATTCAACTCATTGTTAGACTTCTGTTGGCAATCAATGGCACCAGTATTAAGTTTGCAAATAGTATTGAATTTTATTTTTAGTTTTCCTTTTAGAGTTTGAAAAAAATTGTTTGCAGATTCAGCATAATGTGGAAGTTGTAAGCTCCATGGGAATGAAAATGGCTGAGGAAACATCTGCAGGCTTATTGCCTTTATAATTAAGAGCACCCAATCCTGCTTTCCTTGTCTCGTTTAGATTTTTTTCGTTTTTTCTTTTTTTTTTTTTTTTTAATAAATGATCAAGTGTTCTCCAGGCGTATGCTTGAGCCCATGAGCTCTTGCTCAAACATGCTCCTCATGGTTTTGGAGTTTTGGAGGACAATGGTTGAGCTAGAGGATCCTGTGGAGGTCAAACCCCAGTACTCATCTCGTCCTCCTTCTATCTTAAGCTTATGCACAATCACTGTAATCAGCTTAAGTCGTGGGACACTCCTTCATCTACCACCCAGGTCCAACCCCCACACCCCCCCTTCCCCCACACACTCAGCAGTTACACGCAAATGATTCATTAAACACTCTTTGCTCTACTTTACTTACCTCCAGTGAGCCAAAACAACCTATTAGCATTTCTCTAATGAACCATTTTTGATCTGAAATAAAAAATCTTTAATCAGTGTCATTTTAGTCCATTCATTAAGATCTGATAACCCAGGGGGGAAAAAAATCTGGTATTTTTAAAGAGGTATTCCATTAATACAGAAATAAAATAAGATGTTTAATATTGCACATTTTTAGAGTTTTAGCATTTCAAAGGTTATATCAAGGGCTTAAAACCAGAAACGTGGCATTATGGTTAGCATGTCTGCCTCACAGCAAGAAGATCTTGGATTCGAGTCCCCGAGCTGGAGCGTTTCTGTGTGGAGCTTGCATGTTTTCCACATGCTTGCATGGGTTTCCTCCACATACTCTGGTTTCCTCTCACATGTCCAAGGACATGCATGTTCGGCTAATTGGCTGTTCCGAATTGCCTCTAGGTATGAGTGTCTAGGTATTGTGTGTGGTTGCCTTATGATGGACTGGCAAGCTCTTCAGGGTATTCCTGCTTTCTCCAGTGTCGGCTGAGATAGGCTCCGGCCTCCCCATGGGGCGCATCACGACCTGCTGTTATGGAAAATTAATCAACTTCAAGGTGGTATCAGAGCAGCGTGCTTGGAGGTAAAGCAGCACTGATTGTTCACTATAACAGAAAGCCTCACTGTGTTATATTCCTAAATTACAATTAAAATAAACTCAGGGCCAGTTAGGCCTGCTTTACTAACTGATGAATGTGTGTGTGTGTGTGTGTGTGTGTGTGTGTGTGTGTGTGTGTGTGTGTGTCTGCTTGTTTTTTTTTGTGTGTTTTTTTATGATAATTCATGCTGACTGACAGCCAAAGTGGCCAGATGAATTCAAACCCATCTCGCCGCTGTGTCGTTCTCGAAGGCCGTGTCTGAATGGTGTCTGTATTAAGTGACCTGACTCACCACATAACCACTCAGACAACTCTTAATAAGCACGAAAACATTTCAAATGGCACTGCCAGGTGTTTTATTCTCTTGGCTGCTCCATAAGTGTTTGGGGGGTGGTGACCTTCCTGAATGTTTCTGTTGTTTAGGAAGCACAAAACATTTTATTTTAATTTTTAAGAGGCTTCTCCTTTTTTTCAAAAACTGTAACCGCTATTAATTCAAAGCGCATGAGAAAACCTTCTCCGTCTCAAAATGCTTGTGTCTAGTACTGCAGAAACTGTAATATTTTGGACTGATTGCAATGCAGTGTAAATGGTCTTATATAATATTAATATATCAACCATGCAACCTTGGGCAAGGTTGATATAATGACTGATTGGACAATCCACCTTTAGTTTGTACAAGTACAATATTAGGTACAGCCTGGAATGTGTGTTCTCTTCTACCGCATCAGTGAATATCGATCAAACCTTCAACATCGATTCGAAACTTGTGATTTGACACTGCTATCTGTTGGTCCTATCATACCCTCACTCACTCAGTCTGCTTAATCCTACTAGGGTTGCGAGGAGGATGGAGCCAATACTGGGCAAAGGCGGGGTACAGCCCTGAACAGCTCGCCAGACCATCCAGTGTCGGTTCACTGTAACACTGTAAGAGTTTTCTAGTTTCCGCAAGATTTTCTGCTTCAGATATTATGAGAAGCTTTTGTAGTGTCATCAATAGAACAAGTTTTAACAATGTTACACAATACTTAATGTCAGTATAAGTAAATAAAATTTGCGATTCAGCATAAACTAACGGATACGCTAAGAAACCTTGGGCAAGGTTCAAATGACTCACTGGACTCATTGAGGTGTTGCTGTCTGAGTGCAGACCTCCAAAAGGAAGTGCAGTTTGTAAACTTTTAAATCCAGGAATTTTGCCTTATCTCACATTATAAAAAAAAAAAGAATCCTTCGAAACCCTCCGGGGTCCGAATCCGGATCACGTCCAAATCCAATCAGTTTTAATCAATCAATCTAATCAGTTCTTCACTGGCCCAAGACCCACATTTGGTCAAAACTTTATGGAAATCAGTCCATTGGTTTTCAAGTTATCATGCTAGCGGACACACACACACGCACACACACACAGACACACAACAGAGTTAACCGTACACCACGTTTCAGCACCCAGCGGTTGATTATCATCTTATAACAGCACATTCGCAGTGTTTCAGTACTTCATGTTGAGGTCATCTACGTAATACTGTATCCTTGGACAATTTTTTTATGTAGTCTGGAAGCATGAGATGAATTTAAAAGAAGAAAGTGAGCTGTGACTGCACTCATAATAGTTATTCTCGGTGTAGTTGTAATGTAAAATGTAATCCATAAACAATAGATAATAATATTATAGTCATAATTATATAAAGGGGAAAAAAATTATTGTAATAAAATTTTTTTTTGCCAGGGTGACACAGTTCACCTCACAGCAAGACGGTCCTGGATCCAAGTCCCGGGCTCAGTGAGAGTGTTTCTGTGTGGAGTTTGCATGTTCTCCCCAGCAGGTACCTCTTCCTATATTCCAAATACATGCACATTACGCTAACTGGTTGGTCCAAATTACCCCTAGATGTGTATGTGAGTGTGAATGGTTGTGTGTGTTTCCTTGCGATGGTGTGGCAAGCTGTTTAAGGTGTATCCCACCTTTCCCTTGTTTTATACATAAATGGTTCATTTCATTCAAAACGTAGTTTATGCATGGAAAGAGTTTCGTCGCAAGTTTTCTCAGCACTTTAACTACTTAAAAAGCAAAGCAAAAGCAAGTCACCGTCGATTCTAACTGTGTTTCTCTGATTAACTCTAATGAAGAAATGTTGCACTTCCAAGCTCTAAGCTCCCTCTGTTTATTCATCTCCCTCTCGGAGAGCCTCCCACTGTGCTACAGATGAGCTTACATATGAGCAAACATTTCTATGCATTTAAATATCCCCTGGGATCAATTGTGGGTGTTATATATCTATTCATTTATTCAATCCTTCTATATAGTAACTGACTCCCGTAACTACAGGCGATTTTTTTTTTAATATAAGGTTAAATGTTATTGCGATTTTTCTCTTCAGGTTTTAGCTACAAATTAGTTTTCTTTTTTTTTTTCTTTCTTTTTTTTTTTTGCAAGGAGGCATTTTTTAGAGCAAGCTACAACTGTCAAGCAAAAAAGTATTTGAAATTATTATAGAAAACTTTGGCAAGTGGGCAAAAAATGAGAAAGACAGACAGAGGAATAATAAATGATATGATGTGTTGGCGAGAATGTAAAAAATGGGGATGTTTTGGAATTTTTTATAGTCACTGAGCAGTGGGCTTGTTTGTTTTATTATTAAGTTAAATGTTATTGCTATTTTTCTATTCTATTCTCAGAGAGCCAGTACATAAACACATGTATTTACGAAAAGAAATGAAATTGAAAGAAAAGAAAAAACTAGGATACACATAGGGAGGAAAGAAGAGAGAAAGAGAGAGAGAGAGAGAGAGTTAGAAATGAAAAGAGATAACATGATGGCGGAATGATAAGCAGTACCAGTGAGGTATCTCGGAGACCTCAGGCACTTGATGTATGTGTCAGCTCCTGTGGCATGAGGCTAGCAAGGATCTTGACAGGATCTGTCTTCAGGGGAACATCCACCTCCGCTCGAATGCTCCTGCTTGACCTTCATGCCCTGCTGCATGGCCCTGGCACCTGGACAAACCTGGCTTTCCTGCTGTCCGTCTGGGGGTCCGTTGGCTCGATGCTGGAGGCTGGGAATGACAAGACAGGAAAAGCTCAGATCAGTGCCAGAATGCAAAGGTGAAGTCCTGACCTTGGGTTGACGAAGAACTTTACTGATTGCCCATCATGTTCCAGTCCCTCCTTAACAATAAATTCCCTATTGACCCAAAATATCCCTTTTTTATTTTCAGAGGCTTTTTATTTGCTATAAAAGACTCTATTTAGTATTATATACTTTCATATTCCATATATACAGCATTAGTCTGTATAGTTTAGTAGTTTCTTGTTGGTAGACGTATACACTCACCAAACAATAGCACGGTTGTTGGTGCAACAGTTGATCTAATGGGATTTTCACACCAAAATTCCGTAAGCATTAATTACCTGGTTGATGGCAAAGAAATTAAAAGGAATGTAAAAGGCAGAAAAAAAGGAAGGATGGGAAAGGAAAATATCGAATGAAAGGAAGGTAATGACGACAAAGGAAAGGAAAGGAAATAAAAGGAAAGGGAAGGGAATGAGATGGGGAGGAAGGAAAAAGGAAGAGACGGAAAGGACGGGAAAGAAAAGGACGGGAAGGATTGGAAGGAAAGAAAAAGATAAGAAAGAAAGGAAGGAAGGAAAGGACAAAGAAAAGAAGGGAAAGAAAAGGGAAAAAAGGAAGGAAAGGGATTGAATGGGATCAGATGGGAAGTGAGGAAAAAAATATATACCAGAATATATAGTCCAGAAGCTTCGCCGAAAGGACGCTTTCATAATATGCCCAATATACAAATAATAAAAGTTTCGCCTTTGTGACCTTGAAAAGTAGATCAAGGTCATTCCACACACAAACTCATCCTAGCACTCATAGTTGTGAGCCAGAATACCAAGTTTGAAAGCCCCAGCTTCAGCGCGCGGCAAGTAAATGTCTGGAAAGCACAGCGTGACTCACACGTGTGGGGGGAAAAACCTTTAAAAAAAAGCAATTGTTCAAGCTAACAGTGATACAAGTGGAGCATAAGTGTTTTTTTTCAATCAACCTGATCCAGTATTGTTGTATCAGGAAGACTAAAGAGGCGTAATTAAACACAGTGGTATAAGTGAAAGTACTTGCAAGTGCTTCAAGCACTAGTCGTGAAGCACGCAGTCAGATATGAATGATCCAATCTACAAGACCTAAAAATATGTATGGACCAAAACACAACTGGGCATGTTGTTCAAGAAGATAATAACTAATAAAATGGTGTCTGTCAAGGCAGGCCATTAATTATTAATATACAGTCCATACAGTGAGTAAAGAATAAAAGATTTTGCGGTATGCTGTTTTAGGAAAAAGGAGGTCAAATGAGACTGGATCCAGCTGACTCAAATAACTCAAATAACCACTCGAAGATGGTAAACAAGAAGAGCATCCCAGAATAGCAAACTCTAAGGAGGACTGGATACAAAAAAAGTGGCCAAAAATCACATTCCATATCAGGACAAATAGGAATCGGAGGATACTGTGGGTTTAATGCTAATACATTTCATGGCCAAAAATTAACCCCTAATTGATTTCATCACTTCCTGTAGAGATCTGAACCAAGCTGTAACAACCATCTCTCTTTCTCTCTCACTCTCTCTCTCTCTCTCTCTCTTACACACACACACACATTTGCTGAACCACCTAATATTACTAGGGTCGCAGGAAAGCTGGTGCCTATCCCATCACCCTGAGCAGCCTGCCAGACAATTACAGGGCATCACACACAATCACATCAACGGTCCATTTGGAACAGCCAGTTAGCCTAATGTGCATGTCTTTGGACTGTAGGAAGAAACCAGAGTACCCAGAGGAAACCCATGCAAGCATGCGAAGAACATGAAAACTCCACAGAGTCATTTGAGACTGGGAATCGAACCCAAGAACTTCTTGCTGTGAGGCGGACGTGTTTACTCATGCACCACCGTACCGCCCTAACAACATTCAGTAAGAAAGCAGTAATTACATAAAACTTTAAATAAATGCAGAAATATGCAAATCAAAAGTCTGCTGAGTTGTATATAGTTTTTTTTTCTGGTAGATATTTTTATGCACTGCTTCCTCTTTCTAATTTATTTATTTATTTATTTTGAGACACCTGTAATTATAACAAATGCTGACATACAGCAATCAACATAATCACAGTTCCTTTCATACCTCTGTAACTTCCTGTAGATTATTTCCCAAATGTATATTGGAGCTTAAAATAAAGCTCTTAAGGTCGTGGAGCGTCATTCTGAGTGCTTAACGCTGCAAGAGTTTGAAGCATTGAGAGAGGAGTTTGTACAATTATGCTCTTATTCTACTTTTAATTAGCATTCCGATTTCAGTATTTAAGCCAGTGCCTTTTTGATTACAACCCTTCTTTTAAATTAGGACTCACTTGATTGAGATGAAATGTCTTGTTTCCTACAACAGTCGCAACTTCGTGAAAAATTCCAGTCAGTATGCACCTAAGGGAGGAGCTGCTAAATTCTCAAATCTGATTGGGTGGTAGGTGTTGATCTTTATTTCACATGATTAAAAGGCTTCTCCGGTTTTAATACTTTAGTTATATAGGGAGCACCATCCCATCCTCCTTTCGTTTTATTCCACCCACATGTCTCATGACAGCTACCAAGCTAGAAGGGTGAATCCACATGGGACGGCTTTATGTCCAAGATGGCCATCTTGCTGTCTGTTGGGCTTTTTATTCCTGGTTTCTGTAGTGTGAAGTGGCCAGAAATTGAACTCCTCCTGGATGGGCTGCTAGTCCTTCACAGGTTACCTTCCCAGTATTTTTTTACTGGTACCCATTTATACTGTGGACACACTTGTGGTTAGATATTGTCCAGGGGTCTTATTTTGGTGGGGGTCTAACAGGGATCCGAACCCATCTATCAATCATGAGACCAGCACCTTAACCACTACACCACCTGTCCATTTCACCAGTATTTCACTTGGGTTAGGTTTAGGGCTGTTGGACCCATGGGCTGTCAGAAGATAACCTGTAACCATCCACACTACTGCATCTTTTAAAGTCGCATAACAATACAGAGTAACGCAGTCAAAGAAAAGCTCTATCAACCCTCTTCTACATCCATGACCTCACAGACACCCGTGATTGGCTAGCATCTCTGTGACTGACATGCCGTTGAGAGTACGCAATCTTTCTTCTCCACAGGTCAGCTTTGCTCTCTTGGACCACCAAGCCATGAATGGCATTAAGCTCCCTTTTTTTGAAAACCCTGACCAGTGCTTTCTTCGTTCCCAACTTGCCTTGCATGACTGTTTTTTTGTTTTTTTTTTGTTTTTTTTTTAGCCAGGAAATTAAAGATTTCGGTAGCGTTCGGTAACCCATGCTAATGTAACATAAGCAAAACCTTCAACACCTCACTAGACGTCCCAAGACTCAATACTGTTAATAACCAGTTAAATGAGTTTAAAGGAATCTTCTTCCCCATTTGAAGGTTTTGCACAGGCCAACAAATGGCTTCTCATTTTTATTTATTCTTCTCCGATATAATCAAGTACTCGGAGAAGAACCTGTCAGGATCAATGCACTATCAGACACGGATGCTTTGTTGAGTGGTCGAGCCCTGCTCATCCAGCAAGACTCAGAAAGAAAAATCATAAGCGAAGAGCCGGCGACTGAAACCATCTAAAGGATGCTTACTAGATGTTGCTTAATATCATTCATGAATTTTGAAGCACACGTAAATGAACACAGCGTGGAAGCACACTCTGCTTCACCTCTTTCTCCTTCAATGATTGCAATAGTTAAAGACAACACAGTCTTCTGTTGGGACATGGGCCAGTTTGTAGTTAATTCCGTCAAAGTGTCTGTCTTCCCGCAATGTCATTTAGGATTCAATCTGAAATCCATTGGATTTTTTTATCAGCTCCATTTGCATATATATAGAACTTGAAAGATAAATACCCAGCCTGTGTTAAGCGCCTAGATGTATTCCGAGACATAGACATGTCCGGTAAATCTACACTATGGCTTTTAATATTTGTAAAGGGATGACTATTACACACCTAATCAGAATGTAATGACCGGGGGAATGTAGCCAACTGACTTGATAGTAAAGTCTATTTTTTAATTAGCATTTGGGTTTTTCCACATGACTTCTTTAAAATGTATAATACATTAAGGTGGAAGGGGATACAGTGAATCAGTAGCACTGCCGCCTCATGGCATGAAGGTTTGGGGTATGAATCTAGGCCAAGGGCTTGTCTGCATGTTGTGCTTGCATGGGTTTCCTCTGGGTATACTCCGGTTTTCTCCTACAGCCCAAAAGACATAAGAATTAGATCAGTTGGCTACTCTTAATTGTCCATAGCTGTAGATGTTAGTGTTTTTGTTGATTGTGTCTATGGCTACATCTTAAAATCGTTAATCCTTAAGAATTCTTAATTCCCTTGCTTGCATCTCATCCTTGTGTCTTAGTCCCTTCCACCAAGGAACCATCGAGGGACCCGAGGGAACAATATAAGGGGTGTGGAATCGAGAACATGGTTTAAGAGAAATGCGATGTTTCCTCTGAAGCGTCACGCAAAGAGACATGCGGTTCTGATGACGGCTGCACAGCTGATCTGCTAAGTAAAAGCGACTCTTCCAGGAAGGCTGCTCTCATGGATCCTTGCTCATGACTCCTTGATCCTCGCTCCTTGCTGCACAAATATGAGAATTAATACAGCTGGTAAAAATGGTGGAACAAAAGAACTTCTGGTTCTGCTGCAGGACATAGGTGGTGCTAAAGGAAACTTTGAAACAGTAACAGATCCTAAACACAGACTTGTGTGTTCTGGCTCGTCCTATATTTCTTTCTCCTTTACCCTCCATGTTATTTGTTAAACATCTCAACCTGCATGAAGGATCGCCTTCATGTCAACCTTTCAGAGATTCGTCCCATAACGGACCATCGTGAGTTACCACGGCCTCCTGAACTTGAAGGGTTGTGTTGTATAACTTGGAATTGACTCTTCAAGTCTCTCAAACAAGTTTTTAGTAATAAACCACATGCCCACTATCACAGTCTGTCAACCAACAACCGATAAACACATGTGCACCGTAGAAATGGATGTGTCACTTGTACCAGTGGTCTCCAACCCTGATTCTGGAGATCTAACTTTCTGCAGGTTTTATCCCCAAACAAAATCTAACACACCTTCTTTAAATGATCAAGAACTTCTTAAGGCAATGATTAGAAGGTCTGGTGGGCATGATAGGGCTGGAGCCCAAGTCTTGAGAGAGGTAGATCTCCGGTCAAGCTGTATAGATAAAGGATAGATGAATAGATGGGTGGGTAGCATTATGGGTAAGTTAATGAATGGATGGATGGATGGGAACGTTGCAGTGTTGGTACTTTTATTCAAATTTCACCAAGCATGAATGTTGTAGCTAAGGTCGAAGAACTGTCGGTTTAAACGGTGTTACAGTTTAGGCCACACCCACTTGCAGTTTAAATGTGAGCATAGATCAGAAGCTCTTATCAGATCCAGATAATCCTGACTCATCACTTATTTGCCAAACCGCTTAATCCTACTAGGGTCACGGTTAGGCTGGTGCCTATTTCAGCCAACACTGGGCATGCCCTGAACAAGCTGGGGACACACACGAAACCATTCACACTCACACCAAATGGGTCAAATAGGAACAACCTAATGTGCATGCCGTTGGACTGAGGGAGGAAACCGGAGTACCTTGAGGAAACCCAAACAAGCGCAGGGAGAACTACCTAAGTAGAGGAATCGTACCCAGGACCTACTTGCTCTGAGACAGACGTTATAACCACTACACCATGCCGCCCTATCCAGATAATCGCATTGTGTTATTGTGTGTTGTTTGGTGGTAGTGTCAATCTTGGTGTTTCATATCATGGACTTTTAAACTCACTTAAGGTGCATAATTAGATCATAATGACCACTGGTATTACTTTACAGGGTACAAATATAGCACATTACACCTTGAAGAAACAAAACATTCCTGTACAATACCAAGATATCTATTGATTAACTCATGTTAGTGATTCATAAGAACAGTGTCTATGGAGACCAGAAAGTAATTGTTTAATGCAAATTGGGAAAGAGGGAGAGTTGATATCAAGGGGACAGTCAAGGTGGAGTGCAAGGGAACTGACAAGGTAAAGGTTAATGATTCTGTCCTACAGTAGAATAATGAGCATGTTAATGACCTGAGGGAAGAGGTAAAGGGGTTCGTCCCCCCCAGGCAATGTAAGACCTCTTTACACATTTCACCTTTGGCTTAAAATAAATGAATTGACTCAGTGAATTATAGATCGTTAAATCAATAATGATGGTTGTAACATTGCGTAGTTTAGCATGACAGTAAAATATGCAAACGTTGTTACTGCTAAGCGCTGTGAGTACTTTGTCATTCCGAGCACTCTGTGTTTTCTTTCCGTGCTAACTAGAGTGAAGATGACGGATATCGGTGTCTTCTCGAATCTCCCGTGAGGATGAGCACCTGGATCAGCTTCGTGGAAACAAACGGCTCAAAGGACGAAGCAGGGGAAAAATGAATGAGGCGCCGGTTTCCCATGGCTCAGGCCTCCAAACAGAGCTCTCAGTGGATCCAGATACTGGATGTGTTGAAATGCTCTCGGCTGGAACCGCATCTGAAATAACAATCAGGCCGCGCTGACAAACGTCAAAATCCCAACCTGCAAACACACAGATATCCGGTGCATCACCGATGACACATCCTGTCTCAGCTTAACCAAACTCATGATCAGAAATATGTGGTGATGCTGGGCTTGGGGAATAGTACAAGGCTGAATACACTTGAAAGGTTCCCAGCTTCACTTGACTTCCTTCGTTTTAATATCATGTGTCTCGGCTGGGTAAAATGATGGGTTTCATTCAACGTCATGTTTGGCCTGACAGGGCAAATAAGCGGGGGAAAAAACCCCACCTAGAATAAACATTCCAAACAGGAACCTTTACTCTGGCAATCTTCCTGCACGGGATGGCAGGATAGGAACCCTGTGGTAGGAAGATGGAGGCAGAGAGCTGAACTGGAGGTAGTTAGCATACCAATTTCTACCTGCTGTGCCAAGTCCTGTTTGTCGTCTATTTCCACCCCACACCTGTTCTCCCTGATTTCAAGATCGAGCTTTTCTCTAAAAGCCTGGTAACATTCTGCATGGAGCTCAGAGGTGTGTTCGGGCCATTGAGCTCCAACTTACCGGACCTTTCCGGGTGAGTGGCCTCCTGAACATTCGGCTTTCCCTCTGCTGTTTCTGAGCATGTTATCAGCTCCAGACCTGCTCTCTGTCTCAAAGGCAGTGGCCCGAGTCCAGTCCGTCTGTGCCAAGCCAGAATTATCTATATTATTAATCAGGTTTGGGTAGCAGTTTGTTATGCTATGCCCATACTGTTTTGATTATGGGAGCTGGCGATAAAAGGGACGCCGTTCTTTATGTGTGGGAGGCAAGTAAGTGCTTGGTATGAACTGAATAAATTTGTACTCATCCATTAATTCCCACACATCTGTCAGATCATTCATACATGAGGAAAAAGACGCATGGGCACCAGCTGGATCCAATAAAAACACTGAGCAGTATGATTATCCCATTCTGATCTCAATGTCAGATTGTGTATCCGTGCTTTTGGTGGCTATGGATAGCTGTCTTAGGGAATAATTTCAGTTTTTTTTTTTTTGGTAAAGTAGACAAATCCCACTGAAGCAAATCATATTACCTCGTGTGACACCTGATTTGCACAACGTTGGTGCTTTCGTGATGGACTACACTGGATTAGCATGTTTGTAATTTGATGCTTGCAAATGTGCAATTACGCTGCGTTTTCTTAAGTCGCCAGTTATCAAGTCCCAAGCTGTAATTTCCAGATGGTTTCCATCTTAGGTACTGATTTACTACACAGGGTCTAGGTAGAACTGCATCGTTCCCAGACGCAAAAACAAAATGAATTTGTTTTAATGAAAAGTGGAAAATACAGCGTCTACTCAGAGATTTTGATCGTGCGGTTGCAGCGTGAGCAGCAACTTTGTGGGCAGCAATTTCATGTGCAAATGAGTACAACTGAAGGGCAGGTATTAAAATTTGCACATAAGCCTTTTTACATAATTTGAAGACAAAAAAAAACAAATTTTATGAAGATTTCGTATAAATAATGAGACAAAACAGCCCAAATAATGAGACTTTTTCCAGTTATGACTAGTCTAGCCAGGATAATATTGTTTTCATTTTCCATATTCATCACACATTCACACGTTTATGGCAGCAATTTATTCAATTTTGAATTGGAAATCACAACACACCCTTAGTTCGACCCTTGTTTTATTTATTCATTTGCTCACTCACTCACCCTCACTCATTTGCCGATCCGCTTAATCATATTAGCATTGCAGGGCGGGGGGGCAGGAGCCTATCACAGCCAACACTGGGTTGCAGAGCAGCACACGCACAACCATTAACGCACAAACTTACACCTACTGCCATTTAGAAAAACAAGTTAGCCACATCTTTGGACTGTGGAACGAAACCGGAGTACCCGGAGGAAACCCATGCAAGCACAGAGAGACCATGCAAACTCCACACAGAAACGTACGAACCCAGGACTCAAACCCGGGACCTTCTTGCTGTGAGGTGAACGTGCCTACCCTGGCTATGCCCAGTGTCGGCTGAGATAGGATCCAGCCTCGCTACGATCCTAATAGGATTAAGCAGTTCTATATTATTGTTTTGCTTGGTGAAGGTTTGCACTTTCCAAGTGCTCTTTTTATTTTTATTTTTATTAAAAAATAATAAATTGAAACTATATCAATCCCTTAAGGGAAAACTGGCTATGCATTTAACCCATCCAAAGAGCACACACACACACAGGAGCAGTGGGCAGCCACATTGCGGTGCCTGGACAGCAGTTGTGGGTTAGGTGCCTTGCTCAAGGTCACTTGAGCCATGGATGTGAAAGGGGGGGGTGGAGGATTCTTCCCCTGCCACCACACATTTTTCCTGCTGATCTGAGTATCGAACCAGCGACCTTTTGGTCCCAAACCTGCTTCTCTAACCATTAGTCCATGTTTAATCCCTAACATGTAACTGTTTATATAACTGAATGTGATGTTGTGACACACATATATATATATATATGTGCGATCAGCAGAGCGTACCATCCGTATCGAGCTTCCTGACCTGGACACTATATACAGCAAGCGGTGCTGGACCAA
>JAOUQZ010000024.1:2740442-2760368 GCA_028564935.1 Neosilurus hyrtlii
TGTGTGTGTGTGTGTGTGTGTGTGTGTGTGTGTGTGTGTGTGTGTGTGTGTATATATATGTGTGTGTGTGTGTGTGTATATATATATATATATATATATATATATGTGTGTGTGTGTGTGTTGTGTGTGTGTATATATATATATATATGTGTGTGTGTGTGTGTGTGTGTGTGTGTGTGTGTGTGTATATATATATAATGTTATTATTACAGAGGTGCTTTAGTTTCTTGCGCCGAATAAAAATCTCTCTCTCTCTCTCTCTCTCTCTCTCTCTCTCTCTCCATATTCACGCACCCCCCCAAATAAATAAATAAACAAACAGACAAATAAATAAATAAATAAATGTGAAAAATCTCCAACAACCCCTAAATCACCTCTGCCTTCCCAGACTCCCGGCTCTTCATTTCCAGTCCCACTTGGATAAATGCGCACCGCATGTGCATTTTAATTACCACCAAGCAGATCTGTATAGAATCAGGTCGTGTAGGCTATAGCTACCGAGTGTCTAGCCTTTTCTCACATTTTAATATTCAGTGCTTTTTGTGTTGATGTCATCATTTCGGCTTCTGTTGCATTTTCGGAAGACCCAGGACTGGATCTCTTACCCCTCAAAAACATGCCAGAGGCGAAACCCAGTGCTTGGCTTGTCAGGCTGACTTTTGTAATAATGGCATGTTAATTCATCTCCCTTGTTTAAGGCTGTGAGCACAATAACGCGTTTCCACATGCTCAGACACACACACACACACACACACACACACACAAACCTTCACAGAGAGAGAGAGAGATACAGAGAAACACAAGGGTCATAATTTGTTATTTCAATTGATGTTCTCTGTCACTGGTCAGGGAGCCCTTGTATCTCTCTCTCTGTCTCTGTCTCTCTCTCTCTCTCTCTGAAATGGCTAAAGTTTTGATGTTGAAATATTAATTCTTGCCTGTATCCATGTCTTTCTCCCCGGCAGTGATCCTGCTGGACTCGAAGGCACAGCAGACCGAGATGGAGTGGATATCGTCTCCTCCGAACGGGGTGAGTCGTCACGGGTTGGACTTCAGAGATCAGCATGGGATTATTCCTAATCTGATCTTTTAGATGCTCATTTGATCTCCCAGACTGCTTCGGTGTTTCTCACTGGATCAGAGCGAGACACTGCGAACGATATACACGTAGACGAATCCAGATCATTAAATATTCAAGTTTTCAAATTGCCAGTGCTTTAGGAAATTTTGAAGGCATGCTCTAGACTGGCCTTTTCATTTAAAGTGAGACTAGAATTTTTTTTTTCTTGCTTATAATGCTTGGGTTTTGCTGAATGCTGAAAAATAGTATTTTATTATTAAGTCTATTATTTTCCCTCATTTCTTTTTTTATTTCAGCCATTGTCTCAGTCTGTATTTCATTTTACTTTCCTAGAACTCATTTTGGACATTGTGATTTATATGCTTATAAAAAATAAAATAAAATAAAAAAGTAATAGTAATAATAATAATAATAATAATAATAAAATAAATAAAGAAATAAATGTATTTGCTCTGCTTCTTTTCCAGTGGGAAGAGATTAGTGGGCTGGACGAGAACTTTATCCCCATTCGCACGTATCAGGTGTGCCAAGTGATGGAACCGAATCAGAACAATTGGCTTCGGACTAACTGGATCAAAAAGGGCGATGCACAGAGGATTTTCGTGGAGCTGAAATTCACACTGCGGGACTGTAATAGCCTGCCCGGTGTGGTGGGAACGTGCAAGGAAACGTTCAACTTGTACTACCAGGAGACGGACGCTGAGATGGGGAGGAATATCCGCGAGAGCCAGTATGTGAAAATAGACACCATTGCGGCGGACGAGAGCTTCACGCAGGGAGATCTGGGCGAGAGGAAAATGAAGCTGAACACGGAGGTGCGGATCATCGGGCCGCTCTCGCGCAGAGGTTTCTACTTGGCCTTCCAGGACGTCGGAGCGTGCATCGCTCTCGTCTCGGTCAAAGTTTATTATAAGAAGTGCTGGTCCATCATCGAAAACCTGGCCACGTTCCCGGACACGGTGACGGGATCGGAGTTTTCCTCACTGGTCGAGGTGGAGGGAAAGTGCGTCAGCGACGCCGAGGAGGAGGCCGACAACTCTCCCAGAATGCACTGCAGTGCCGAGGGCGAGTGGCTGGTGCCGATTGGAAAATGTATCTGCAAGGCCGGGTTTCATCAGAAAGGGGACTCGTGTGAACGTGAGTATGCCCTTATGGGAAATTCCATATTAGAACCTCATTGATTAACCTCACGCCTGATTGGACAATAGTGGAATATTAAAGTATTATTATGTACATTAAGCTGTTATGTAGCTTATTCATGGGTCTGTTTGGCAAAGGAAATTGCCCTTTTAATTATTTGACGAGTCTCAGTCCAGCAATATGGCACTTCTTTCAGGGAAAAAAAAGAAAAAAGAATTCATTTTGCTCTGCTTATCTGCGTGAGACGAAAGCACCACGGCTGAAAAAAGAGGCTTGGAAGAGAGAAATAAAGAAGGGTGATATTTGACAGGAATAATAATGAAGGATTAAATCTGAAGGCATATATCCATGGCATAATAACAGCGGATCCAGCTAATTGTTTGATTAGCAAGCTCTTAAATTATAGTGGTGGTGGTGGTGTTGGTACTGGGATTAAATGATGCCTTGCACTTGAGTCTGGTTCTCTCTGCTCGTCAACGGCGCTCTGTCTTTTCTGTCTCCTGCTATCTGGCTTAAGGCCAAGTCAATCACTCACGAAATCCCCATCCCTGGAGGAAGTCCAGCCGGTCACTCCGTGTCTGTCTGAATTGTCCCTGACAGAGAGGAGAAAACAAACAACGGGCATTCCAAACCATTACAGGAAAAGCCGGCAGGGTTGCTGCCATTGCTTGGCCTGTAATATGGGGGTCGTCCCCGGGCGTCGGTTTTTCTCTTTTCTGACTAACTGGGAATGAGAACTGGCCAGGCTCAAAGAAGGCCACGTAGTCTTACTTTGTTTAAGTGGTCTTGCTTTGCTCGACCGGGCCTTTTATGTGCAAATTGGGCAACCGTGCCAGTGTGCGCTCTTTGACTTATCAAGTGTTACGAGAAGTGACGCTTCATCAGAGATATCGGAGGATGGTCCAGACGGCTTTTACTGTATTCACGGAGGTCTGCGTCTGTGTCTGTCTGCATCATTAGGTTAGCGTGCGAAGAGAGCTCTACTAGAGAGCACAATTACACGATCAAAAGGCAGAAGCCTCTGTCACGGTGCCGTGTTGAGAGGCTGTTTTCGAGCCGAGTGCCAGTCGGAAACGCCAAGTCCGGAGATCCGAGTGTGAGGCCGCTACTTTGTAATTTGAATTATTTGGCATGCATCCAGTGTCGGGGGGGGGGGGGGGGTTAGGTTCTTTGCGCAAACAATGAAGGCCAGTATGTCCAAAATGCCTGAGTTTATGAGGAAGTTCATGTCAAGTAAGAGCAAAGCTTCTCTGTTTGACCCCTTTCGCAGGAAGTTTTGGCCCCTCTAAGAAAGCCTAGATAGCCTGACAGGCCAATGCCGCCTTGTTTTTCAAGCACCGCAGCCCCCAAAAAGAATCCAATTGCCCTCTACAACATGCCCTCCACATTGTCGGCGTTATGAGTTTCACCAGGCTGCCGACTCGAGCGTCGACAATATTACAGGCGCAGTTAATCTAAATAAAATGAGCGCAGGAGTGCTGCGTCAGCGTTCTCGGTCGCGGCCGTTTCTCCTGGTATTAAATTGCCCTGCTCAGTGTTTCCCCAGAGTTCGGAAAAGGCTGAGATGTACCAGTGTATTTTCTCCTTCTCTTCAGCCTGCAGTGTCTCGTGAGCACCACTCTCTGTTTAATATGGAAGTCCCGTCTCTTGCTCTGTTACTCTTTGCCTTCCAGTTTTGACACTGTCCATCTCAAGAGGACTCTCTCGGCCCGAGGCCTTTCTAGGGCCTGTTTTTTATTTATTTATTTTTAAACACCCCTGTTACATTTTAATATCCGCACCCTATTTTATGAACATGGAACTGTTTTTTTTTGTTTGTTTGTTTTTTGTTTGTTTGTTTGTTTGTTTGTTTTTTATAAGTAGTGTCACTGTAACTCCGAGACGTCCTGTCCATCACGTCATTCGAGACGGGTTCCTCCATGCATGCTGCAGGCTTCCTCCCAAACGTGTGCTGTGATCGTCTCTTTCATCACCTGTGTGCTTGAGTGGGTGGGAACTGCCCCGTCTTTCATTTCTCTCCCCTTCCTCCATTTTTTTATTTTTTTAAAAATCCGGAATAACAAGCTGCCTGCTGCGAGAGATCCTCAGCACTGGTGGCGTTGAAAAGCAGCAATGTAAAATGCTCAGGGTTTATTTTGCATGGAGCCAGGCAAAAACAGTGGTCATTCATTTGCAATGCACTGTTTCACCAGTGTCCACGCTGAGAAAATTGAAACACTGCGTTCCTTAACCCCACTGAAAAGCCCCTTATAGAGAGACATTGCGGTCTTTGTTTTCTCTCTCTTTTTTTTTTCCCCCACAAGCAATCCTTGGAATGCACGTTGCTCAATTTTTGCATAATTTTTGGAGCCATGCAGCAATGACTGGGGAATAACTGGCCATCGTTGACTCATCACGCGCAAGTAAAGCAAAGCTCTACTGTTTGCCTTTTTCCTATGCAACATTTGCTAAAATGCTAATGAGGAAGTTAGGACCGCACGCCTGTCATCTATGAGGAACGGATGATCCGTCAAGGAGGTGGACAGAACTTAGTCAGAACATGATGGATGGCCTCCTCAATCCCCTTGGGGGTAGGTGGCGTGGGGTAGGGGGCAGGTTTCCGTCAAGCTATAATAACACACAAGAACAAGGGAGGTGATGCGAGGCTAGGCTAGGCTAACACTCGCGCAAGGCTGCTTCTTGCATTTTAAACGATGCCCAGCAGGACGTGGTGAATAAGGATGAGGGATGAGGGTGGATGTGTGTGTGTGTGTGTGTGTGTGTGTGTGTGTGTGTTGGGGGGTGATTGTTTCTGAGCTGTGACATTTAGCTGATTGATCAGGTGTTAACACGATGGCTGGAAACAGCCATCCACTGGCAAATCCTAAGTGATCTCAATTATTCAAACGGAGGGAAGTTCCTCAGGAGGGACGCCACAGGCTCTGAGGCTGTCAGGGATGGACTCAACGCCTGACGGATGACCAAAAAAAAAGCCGCATTCTTGCACAGCTTGACGTAGAGTCCCCCTTCCCTCACTTTCTCGACCAGCAGGTTTTCGCTGTGTGATATGACGTGACTCTGGTTCACTCTCAATAGATATTTTCAATCTGCTTTCAAATGGTGTGGGATTTCAATCGACACAGAAATTAGTATTAAGCACAATATTCAAATAAAATAAGACACCAGCTGTAGTGCCCACAAATCCGATTCTGGCTGGCTAGCTAATTGTTTGGCAGCCACAGCTTGTGGCTAAGTAGATAGGCTATAAATTAATACAGTGTTTAGCATCGTCTTGTCTGTATCATTTTTCATAGCACATAACAAAAAAAAAACTAAAACTAATTATATAACTAGGAGAGAATCAAGATTCATTTTGTTACTTGTAGCTAGCCAACATTTATTCATTCTCTGACCCGCTTAATCCTACTTGGGTGGCTGTAGCCTGTCTTAGCCGACTATGGAAAGCGGGATACAGCCCGGACAGCATGCCGGTCCATCGCCAGGCCATCACACACACACACACACACACACACACACTCACATTGAAGGCCAATTTGGAAAAGCCAGTTAGCCTAATGTGCATGTCTTTGGACTGTGGGAGGAAACTGGAGTACCCGGAGGAAACCCACAGTGATCCGTGATCATCCATCCATAGATCCGTGATCCGTGATGGGAAGAACGAGCACACTCCACACAGAAACGCCCTTGCCAAGCCTGGGACTCAAACCCAGGAGCTTCTTGATGCGAGATGGACGTGCTAAGAACTACGACACCAGGCAGCCTGTCTTGCAAACAGGAGATAAAAATCACGATTGCTATTCAGTGCTAGCTAGCTAAAAAGTGTTTAGCATCCACCTCTTGTCACGGCTGTCATGGACAGACTAGATGTCTGACGGATGATAAAAGAAAAAAAAGCTGTTTTTTTTTTTGTTTTTTTGTTTTTTAGAGCTGTTTGATTTACTCTCCCCAAGTGATTTTAACTAGCTTTGACTAGCAGGTTTTTACTCCGCGATACGGTATGAAGCTGTAGCGCCGTGGCTCGAACAAGTTGGGCTTGGTGTGAGTTATTGATCTACTTCTCAGTGGTGTGGATTTTCTACCGCGCAGCTTTCTGCAACTCGAACACGACAAGGAATCCTTAGTCAGCACATCGACACTCAGAGGCTCGGATGGTGAATTTGGCTGGCAAATTCAGAATCACTTCATTATAACTTAAGTGCATCGTGTTTAAAAAAAAAAAAAAAAGAAAGAAAGAAACAAGCGGGGGGAAAAAGCGCTTCCTGTCCCCTCTGTGGGTTTCTGTCTTTGGGAGTGTAGATGGAGAAAAGTGTAAGGTTATGTAATAAGTTATTGATTTTGCTCTTAGCGGGAGATTGAGGTGCCAGGCCTGCGGTCCCTGAGGAGGGAAACTCTGACAACAGGACCCTCGATGCCGCTCAGTCAGAGCTAAAGGCCCTCAAGCTGCTCACATATCACTTTCACCTCGGGGTTAAAGCTGCTCTTAACACACACACACACACACACACACGTACGCATACACATGCATACACTCTTAGATGGACACACTCAAATGCTTAAATAGCGAACTGTGCCATCCTCGCCTCCGGACAGACAACAAGCGGTTACAGAACAGGTAAATGGATGTGTGATGGATGTGCGGCTGAGGGTGTGTGGCTGGTGTGACGGGGGGAAAGTGAGTAAGCCTACCCAAGCGTTTAGACAGGTAAGAGACAGCTTCGTGAAAGTCAATCGGTTTGTCGTCAAACTTCAGGAAGAAGGATCCCGGCATTGTGTGTGTTTGTGTGTAATTGTGATGGAGGTGTCACCATGCGTTAGCGTTGCCGAGGGGCAGGGGAAGGTAGGAGGTCTTTGTTTTGAAGCCGAAGGGGTCACAAGGGGTCACTCCTCAGACAAGTCAAAGGTCGACCGGCCACCTCATTTATCTTCCAGCCTGGCAGCGAGCTGTCATTGCATTGTCCGAAACACATTGCACGCCACCATGCTCAAGTGACGTTGATATTCACTGACCTCGAAAGACCAAAAAAGAAATCGCGCCATTATCTGAGAAATGGGAACGAGGTCCGTGTTTTTAACGTCAGCCGTTTGATTTCTCATCAGTCTCTTCATTGTGTCCATCTGTCCTGTTCAGTTGTTTTTTTGTTTGTTTGGGGTTTTTTTTTTCTTTGCTGGGTTTCCAGAATAGGGCTATAAGGATGACAAAAGCTTCAGTTTTGAATCATGTTAGAAGATATTTTTGTGCTGTTTTCCTCACAGAACTGAGCATGGAACAAATTGAGTGGAAACTGAAGTGTGGAAAAAAAAATTATAAAATAAAGGCTTTATGTTTGACTGCGAGACAAAAAACAGCATATGGACGAAAAATCAATAATTTAACGGCAGGCTCACACAGTACTGATTTTAGGTCGATGTGTCCCAATGTTGCACCGATATTTACCGATATTTACTGCTGTTTACCAGGGGTGCCGGAAAAAAAAAAGATTCACGTCTGAACGCGATTCTTATTTTTTAGCATTCTGAATTTTCAAGAATCGATTTTTAAGAACACGTGTTTTTCAAGCATTTCCAACGTTACTCACAGCGCGGACCGTTTGTCCTTGTCATTATTGTTATGCTAGCTAGTTAAAATGCTTCCTTAGCTCGTATCTTACCGGTAGCTATGCATACTGTATATAGTAATTATCGTAGTAATAAGTCCCATGGTGTACTATTACCACGGTAGTATCACGGTGTAATATAGTACTTTATATCATTAGTATTGAGTGCTTAAATACCTTAAATATTAAGTACCTGGCTGAGCTAGTGTTTAGAATTCAGTGCTATGTAGCTAGCGCAACAGTTATTAGCCACTGCTAAATGGCTTTAGATGCGTTTACCGAAATGAGCCGATTCCTCAGATGTGTTTTAATATTAGAATTTTAAATGAAAACTGTTTATTAATATAACAGATACTTTAGATAGTATCTGCTTACTACTGTAGATACTGAAGTATTAGCCAATATTTAATATGTAGTATTTTCCAGCGTATTAATGTACCTGCTAATCTTACATTTAGCATTTGCTATGCTAATGTACAGTATAAACCTACTGAGGTCATTAATGATAGTTTACTAATATAATTGCACCCTTTTATTTAGCATTTTGTCCGCTAAGTGTGTTACTCTGACTCACTCATTTGCCGAACCGCTCAACGCCACAAGGGTCATGGGGAGGCACAGGCCCAATTCAGCCGACACTGAGCGAAGGTGGGGTATACCCTGAACAGCTTGCCACACCATCATAGGGGCAACACACACTTACACCTAGAGGCAATCTGGAACGGGTAGTTATCCTAAAGTGCCTGTATTTAGGCCGAGGGAGGAAACCGCAGTACCAGGAGGAAACCCATGCAAGCACGAGCAGAGTGTTGATGCGAAAACGGGACCCGAACCCAGGACCTTCTTGCTGTGAGGAGGACCACTAACACTAGCTTGTTACTGGATGTAAGAAAAATCTTGTAAAAGAAGTGCTAATGTATTACCCAGTGCTCCTTCGACTTGAGCTGGCTCAGAGAAATACACCAAACATTAGGTGACGAAGGTACACATTTCCACAAAATATGCCCAACATTTCGATGGAAATACGCCCGTAGTCCCCTCACACACACACACAGCGAATGATAAATGCGCTCCAAATCACTTCCCGTCTTTGACAGAATTATGTAATGCTTTGCACTGATAAAGTACATCTTAATGTCAGCAAAACCTTGCATGAATGAAGAAGAGCATTAGGTTACGTCTTCCTGTGCTACGATGATTAATGATCCTGAACAACACTTGTTTTATGACTCCAGTGCATTAGTGTTTATGCAATCGATATTTACTTTCAAATGCCTTTTAGTGAACTTGCGGTGTTACAATTTATTCCCTTCATTTTTATTAAGGTTGTTTACTCACTGCTTAAATTAGTCTACGCATCTTAGCGCATATTTAAGCATTTACCTTTATAAATTGGAAATGCTTTTATACTTTCTTTTTTTTTTTTTTTTTTCCCTCCCCCTGGAAATAGATTGTGTGTTTTCTATTATAAAAACCGAGCTTTGAAGCCGTCATTATAGAAGTAGGATTAGCACAATATTACAGGAAAAAAAAGTGCATTTTGTGTTTCGAGTGCAATCAGACTATTCAGCTGTCTTTATTTACGCATCAGTGCCGCTCCGGTGGAAAAAAAAAAAAAAAAAAAAAAAGAAAGACTTTTTTGTTGTTGTACACTAAGAAACCTCACTCATTACGGAACATTTCTCATTATGAATGTTTATGAGAGCGACCCAGCGAGTTCGTCATTAAAAGAGCCTTTGTGTGTTGTGGTTTTACCAAGAAAATAAATAAATAAATAAATAAATGGCACTGTGAAGCGTTAGGTTTAAAACAGGGTTCATGTAAATGAGGAACAGATCAACCTCCAAGAACACGGAAAGATTTACTGTACATTAGAACAGAGTAAATCATTTCAGACCAAAAGTGAAATCGTCCGCCATGTTCCCCTGGGTTTATACCGAGGCACAAGGTCCGCGACCTCCGCGATATCTGGGTACACTTGGAGCACGAGTGGGGTATAAGAAGGAGGCGGGGTAGCGCCAAGAGATGAAACTTTGAGGTCTGTTAAGCTCTACCGCGCTCTACTACAATTCCCACATTCTGTCACGATTGGCGTCAAATCGTAAAACATCATTATTACCAAAATTGGCCGAAAATTTTTGACAGTCAACTACCGCGATCATCACGAATCCACCAAGTTCTCTCAAGAACATCACGATTCGATCCCACAACCCCTACGCTCCTCACGGTTGTCTCAGATCGCGGAGATCGTGGGCATCGTGCCGCAGTATAAACTATTTTTAGTATAGGTTACAGTGAGAGAAACAGCTGCGACAATGTTAGGCGAAAATTGACCTACATGCATTCGAACGTTTTATTCATTTAGCAAACGGATTAGTCCTGTTAGGGTGTGGTCTAAGCTGAAGCCTATCTCATACGACTCTGGACGAAGGCAGGGTACACCCTGAACAGCTCGTCAGTCCATCGCAGGACCAACACATACACACACAAAGGTTCACATTCATATTTACTAGGTACAGGGACAGCAAACTAGCTTAACGGTCATTTCTTTGACCTCTGGGAGACGCCAGCACGACGGGGAAAAACATGGACATCGTGGACAGTCATCATTTTTATTTATTTTCATCAGTTTGCCTAATGTGTATGTGTTTTTGGATCGTGGGAGGAGACCAGAATACCCAGATGAAACCCATGCAAGCACGGAGAAAACATGCAAACTCCACACAGCAGCACCCTCGCAAGCCCAGGACTTGAACCCAGGACTGTCCAGCTGTAAAGCGAACATGCTAACCGCTTTCATTTTTATCTTTTTTTTTTTTTAAATAGTACACGTCCCACCCATTTGTGTTCTCCTACCCAAAATGCATTGCATACAGCCAGACAACAGTAATGATTCATAGATCCACAATCCGAGGTCTCATGAAGTCTTTCCTTTGACGCGGCTCTGGTTTTCTCATTAACCAGTACAGTCGACATCCTGATTATTTGTGAAGCTGCTTGGTGACAATGTCTATTGTTAATCTTGCTATTAAAATAAAACAGAGTTGGATTGAAGACAGAACACAGGGAGCATTAGGGCTGATTAGCGCATCGCGTCGCAGGCTCGGCTGATAAAATAAACGGATAAATAATCGAGTCGGTGTTTTGCTTCCATGCAGCCCACTGTTTATTCTAATTCCTGGATAATATAATGTACAGAGAAGGCGCTGGGACATGAAAAACAGTGCTTGTTGATGGAGTTGATTATTATTATTAATAAACATGGGAATTTGTTTGCGCTGGAGCTCGGACCGGATCTGGGGATTTGATTCGGTGGCTGATTGATTAGCCTCCAGACCTCATGCAGGGAGAGATCGGCAGGTGTGTGTGCGCGCGCAAGTCTGTGTGTGTGTGTGTGTGTGTGTGTGTGTGTGTGTGTGTGTGCGCGTGTTTGTATGAGAATGGAAGAGTGAGCCATAGGGCATATGTGGCACCTTGTATATGTGTGTGTGTGTGTGTGTGTGTGCGCTTGTATCAACTTATATTTAGGACCGAAATAAGTGTTAAACCAACAGAGTGAGGACATTTTAGCGGGTTCTGTTAATCCCAAAGGGCTTAAGGGTTAACACTTAGTTTTAGGGTTAAGGTTAGAATAAAGGTTTAGGTTTGGGTGAGAGCAAAGCTTGAGATTAAGCATCAGGGTTAATATCTAGGAATGTATTATGTCAGTGGATGTCCTCACAGTGATATCAGTACAGGATTGTGTGTGTGTGTGTATGGAAGAGTGAGCCATTAGGTGTGTGTTCATGCATGTGTGTGTGTGTGTGTGTGTGTGTGTGTGTGTGTGTGTGTGTGTGTGTGTGTGTGTGTGTAACCACGCTGACGCTGCATGGGCTTTGTTTAGTTGTGGCCGTAAAGCTTTTGGATGTCCAGACCTTTGGGTTCACGTTGAATAACTGAAGACCCTTTCTCATCCTCCGCCTTTCATCTCTGTTTCTTCCTCCCTCTCTTTTTTTTCTGTGATCAGGAGCAGCTTCGCTTTCATCATACAGTCCTTTAACTGCAATACCAGCACACCCATATTTGAGAAATTCGTTCGGCTAACCATCCGACGTGCAAATTTCCACTCACTCCAAACACACCGAGCCAACGAGGGAGGCTAAAGTTTGCTTCAGCAATCTTGTGGTTTGTAAGACCGTAGGACGATCCAGAAAGGCGCCAAAACCTGTTTCACCAAAGCTTTTACGACCTCTGATTCCTTACTAGCGCTGTGGTAGACAGTGGGAGAAAAGCAACACTTTCTTTTTTGCCTTTTTTTGGTTAAAGCAGTGGATATTAAACAGGTGCTGTTGACTCAAGGGCAAAGGACGTGGGACACATTTGAAGGACACATTTGCTTCTGGTACTGGTTACTTTCACTTTAGGTCAAATTTATGTAGGTCAAGTTTAACCTGAGAATTCTTTAACCTCCGTCGTATGAGGCAGTAAAAAAACAAAAAGGCATGGATCTCAGATTGATTCCCTTTGCCTTGTTTTATTTTTACATTATTTTTATTGTATTGTTGTTATTTTTTTTTTATAGTTGGTTACAACCACTAGGGTTATCAAAAATAGTTCATATTTAGCAGCGATCAAATGTAAATTTGCCCCAGTATATTATATGGCACTTGGTATTCACCTGAAGGAAAAACCAGTTGTAAGAAAAGCAAAGCCGGAGTACCAGGAGGAACCTCATGCAAGCACGAGCAGAATTTTCATGCAGAAATGAGACTCGAGCCCAGGACCTTCTTTGCTGTGCTGGACCGCTACGCCACCGTGCCGCCTTTGGGGCCCCTGTTAGCTGTGAGTTTTCTTTACTTGTTTGCTCCAATACAAAAAAGGCAGACTCCTGTTTTATTCGTCGTTGTAGGTTTTTCGGGTAATAGTACGTTTTATTTAAAGAAACGTCGGCAGGAACGCGCTCTCCATCAGGGAGACGGATGAATTCACGAGGACTAAAGAGTTGATAAGGAAGATTTGGTCCTTCTTGGTCTGCGTACGTGTAGCGTGCCTATAAACGCCTCTAATAAATGATGTGTATATACAGTGGAACTGATTTCGTGTACAAACACTGTTTAGTTTCCATTCCTACAGTAAATATGTGTGCAACACTTCAGCTGCTCTGGAAGGAAAGAGAAATTACAGATGTTACACGGTTGCCTGGGTCATTTCAGGCAATACTCCTTTCAGCCCAGTGTAGTCCAGAATATATTTTTTTACATTTTCTTATTTGGAGAGATATTAATTCCACGTAGCCGAGAACGGTGAATTTCTACAGGTCGTTGTAATCCGCGCTATAATTTGACCCGACGAACATCTGGCAGTCCGAGTAGGCCACCCAGACACATCCGTAACAGAAGATCGCCATCACAGTTGTGTTCGCGTTCCTAATCAAATCTCCTTTCCCTGTAGCTGATGCTTGAATAATAAGGACCGGGTTAGAAGATGAATTGTTTGGCAGCCGAGGCCAACGCGTCTGGCCAACACAAATCCGAGTGTCAGGAACAAATGCCAGCTGATCCTCAACTGGAGCGTTATGGAAGATAAAGAGGTCCTTCAAGGAGGAAAACTGACACGTATGTTGTTTTAGGTTCTCTTATGGCCCTATCGGTAATACCGCACATTCCTTTGATTTTTGGATCACAGGAACGTAACAGATTTGCACCAAATCCCAAACATATACATCTTTTTTTCTTTTACCGGATCTCAGGTTTTCCACACTCAGACCGGATCACTTCAAAGTGCGCCTCTCCTCTGCATCTTATTATAACAGAAAGCCAATCTTGTCTTTGTTTCTCGGCGGAAAGCTACTTACCGTCATTCGGTCTAGGTAGTAGCAGCCATGAATGAGCGGTTTGTGTGCATGTAGCGTTCTCTCATAGCTAATTCGAAGGGTTCTGGCCGAATTAGCACGAACACGATCCGTCTTTTAACCAATTAATCCGCCATTTTGGCAATCCTCACTCCTGCTTTCCTTTTTTTTCCCCACTCACTGTATCATTTTGTACTTTACACCCAAAGCTCTTTCACTCTAAGGTTGGACGGAGGTGTCTGGAACAAGCCCTTGGAACAAGAAACCGGATTCCCGCCCTATTGTGTGGCACTTCTGTGGTTTTTCGGCGGTTTTGGTTCCTCCTACCTTCCGATTTAGACATATTTCACCTTCCGGAGCAGCCGGATTAAAATACCTGTAGGTATGAAGCCTGTTTGTTAGCTGTGGTATAAGGTGTCTGGTTTTTTTCTTCGTTTTACAAGGAGTTGCCTCATCTTGTACCGGTTGATATTTCAAAGAAAAACAGGTGTTGCTAACAGAAACTGTGATAGGATGCTTCTTTTTGGTTGTTATTAGTTACAAGAATTCAATAGCGAACGTTTTGGAGTGAGTTTCACTCACTGAACATGAACTCTGTTACCATGTGATACTTGTACGAGTCCAAAAAGTGGGAAATATAATACAATTCAAGCTCTAAGGGAAATAATAATAATAATAATAATAATAATAAAAAGAGGCATATGGAAGTATAGAGGTATAAAATGTAGGTCAAGCTGTGTGCAAACAGGTTACAGCACATTTGATATTTATAAAGTAATTTTTTTTTCGATCATTGTGGCGGAAATGAAAACCGCAGCAAGGCCGGCGCAGCTTCCAGACACGTTTCAAAACACAAAATCACCTCCTTTCCTTCATCACGTTGATTCCTTTCCCTCTGATGCGGCATAACTCTCTTTCTTTTTACTCTTTCTCCTTCTTTATGACTCCAATCGTCCTGTTCCGCATGCCGCCTGACTTTCTTTTCACCTAAACGAATTTCCAATGTAAATGTTCCAAGAAGGCTGACTGAATGTCAACTCGGCGACCTTGACTTGACACAAATGCCCTGTAGGGAAATCGCCATTCGAGGTTCGTCTGCTTTCCCCCCCGGCTGTGCAAGCGACTGTATTTGATTTTCTTCTCCTTCTTTTTCTTCTTCTTTTTCTTCCCTTGTTTTTTTTTTTTTTTCCTCTCTTTCACAAAGTGCCAGATCAATCAAACAAATGAGCTCCTGATGGGCCAACTTTGATGTGCAGACTCACTGGAGATTAGGAATGAGCTCGAGAGCATAGCAGCTTCTTAGCAAGGAATTAAACACTTCCAGTTGGGCGGATGGTAGATTACAGCCCTACTACCAAGTGGAGAATGATAAACATCTCTCAATTTTTTTTTTTTTGTTTTTTTGTTTTGTTTCCTCTGAGAAAGAAAAAAAAGCCAACAGTGGTTTTAATGACAGTATTGCTGAAAGGCCACCTGAGCAAATCAGTCTGTCAATCATCATAAGAACATCTGACAACACACACACACACACAAATAAAACACTGAAGATGCCTGCCTGTCAAATCAGGATATTAAAAGTAATTATCATCTGTTATGGCCACAGGAAGCAATATGTCTATCTGTCACGAAATGCCAGCTCCGTCTGAAAGGCCCATCCATCGTCCGTCCGTCCGTCTTTCAGCCACTTTCTATACTCCGCGTGTTCAGGAGAGGCAAGAAACTCAACAAAAAAGCATAGCTTCACTCCCTGTAGAGCTCCATGCATTTTTCTCAGCTGTGTGTCCAAAGAAGATAGCGCTTCTTTGTCTACAAGACCATGAGGAATGCCACTGAGACTTTTTCATGGGTATGAACCGTTTCCCGTCTCATTTTTCGGTTCGCGGCCGGTTTGTGAGGCTTTCCTCGCCATGAATAGCAAAATCCTGACTGAGACACTGTGTTTGTCGCCGTGACTAAAACCAAAGGCTTGACCACTAAAAGGAATATTACAGTCCCGTCTTCGGAGAGCTTTACCAGCACCGCTGTAATCTCTACCCGGCCTGTTCCCTTTAGCCTGAGTAAAATACTAATTGACGTGTGTTTTATGGTAGAAATACCAAGCGTACGCACTGTAATACAAACTGATAGCATTAGTTTAAGCATGAGGAGGTCACATGATTCCAGCACAACATTCTCGAAGTATCGCGTTTCTGAGGAATTCGATAAAATGATGTCGTTCTAACAGTTCTTCTCCGAAGGCGAGGTTGATATCACTGAATATAATATTCACACTGAAAATCCACATGATCTGAACAGTATAACAATTTTTGTAGAATTTGGCTTTTGTAGGATGTAGAGAATTATGCGGTCACGGAGGGTGTTATTCTCTTTGGCTATTGGCCTCAGCGGATTACAACGCTAATAATTCTCCATATCCTACTTTCCCTCATTCAATAACTGGTTATTATACAAATCAAGGGAATTTTATATGGCAAAAACTAAATAATTCCTCATATCATACAAAAAGGTAAAATTCTGTAATCGTTTTTTTCTTTTCATTTCATTATTTATTCAAAATATTTTTAAGTCCATAGGTCGCACGTCGTACCTGGTGTAAGTCAGCCAGAAGCGCTGTACGTTATCCCCCGCTAACGCGGTTTTCTCATTAACTCTTGAATTAAAGTATTTGATGGCAAAGGCGTTTTTATTTTCTAGATTTAGACGTTTTTCCTACCAAACGTGACTTTATCGTCTTGTTGCAGGCAGAACAGCTCTGTTCTTGAGAGCGGGTAGAGATTTTCTTGCTAGCACAGATAGCAAATAAAATAGATAGGCTAAACCCTACTGACAACGGTGTTGGCTGGCGAAATTTTGGTCATTGCTGCTCACTCACAGATATGGCTTAGGTGTAGTCTATCTATCTTATATGATATCTTGGAAAAGGAACGTTGGCGTGTGCTAATCGTGAAATAATCATTCAACTTGTCCGATGACAGTGATAGGCTAGTCTGGTCGTAGAAGAATACCAAGAACTAGCTGGTGGCTTATAGTGATCCAATCACATCGCACCGTTCCTGCGTAGTATATTTTGTGACCTACGTTTTTGATTTTGCCACATTGTGCTATCAGGGGTTAATAATTCCATCAGCACACGACTGTGCTTCCACAGATATGTAAATACTTCACAAGAAGATTTGCTAAACGATCATCGTCTAACAATGTAATGTTTTAATGGCTAGCCGTGCCAAGAGTAGTTAGCCCAAGGCGGCCATGTTGGCAGGCCTGGAATGCGTAACCTAGAAATGCCTCTGTTTGTGCATGTCACACGGAGTCTCTCAGACCGGTCCTATCTTCAGAGCTTGCTTTGATTTCGAAGCCTAATTTACCACCAGGTTGCTTGTGTAAACACCAGCGATGTTTGGGGTCCTTCAGCCAGTGCAATCAACACACCCCGATTGCTGAAACGTAAAAATACCCCAGCCCGGCTGCCGTTCGGTCATAAAAAACCCGGGTGTCAGCGGGTTAAGAGCCCTCCTGTTTTGGTGATTTGCGACAGCGCTAATCTTAGCATGTCTTAGCAGGGAGCTGCTGGGAGACCACGGACAGGGCTTAAGCCTTTGGCCCATGTGGGATCTATCCATCATAGCCTCCAAGCGCGGGCTTAAACACCTAAAGACTAACCTTCAGACTGGCTCGCTAGTCTGTGTAACGGTCTTCAGTTTCATCTCTTCAACCTTTCTCCCAGACACAATTGTGCAACAGACGTTTAGTCATGAGACAAACGTTAAGTCTAGAATGCAATTATTGGTGGCACCCACTTTGTTGGATTTTTTTTTATTTTTTTTAAACGACGATTATTATTCAATGATCATTATAATAAGCCTGTTATTAAGCTCCAGGAGCCGAACAGCTTAAAGCTGTAATGACTGACGTACGTCTACTTCCTGCTTCCAGATCCCTCCGCCTAAGCTGGAGATCCTGCTTTCAATTACCAGGCTTTGCAGGTTCGAAATACCAAAGATAAAATCGCATCTCTCTTTCTCCTCCTCTCTAGCGGTCTTTATTCAGCTCGCTCCGTGCCAGGCTGGGGCTGTGAGCTAAATAGGCAGTGACAGCGCTTTCATGTAGCTGAAATGAGTATACTTTGCTCCCCAGAAACCCCCGTTTTCCAGTGCTGAGGTGTTAAAAAGGGGAAACCGACGAATCCTCTTACCTTTCCTTCCATTTTAGACTCGACACAAGAAGGGGTTTTTTCTTTCGGTGAAATGGCTTTAAAAAAAAACAACCTGGAAACGTGAAGATCTTACAGTCAGGACGGCCTCCGTCCTCAGCACCAGCAATAATCACTAATGGTGCACAAATATCCATTTGGGTAATGAAGGCATGCTTTAAAGCTTTATAGGGGTCAGAGATTCTGTCTTTAGACCCAAACAGCTGGTGTGTGTGTGTGTGTGTGTGTGTGTGTGTGTGTGTTCTGTTAGAACATAAAGCCCTCCAATGAATAGCACGTTTCTACTAAAAATCACTAGAAACGCTTTAAAAATAGACAAATAACTAATAGTCCCAGTGAAAGATCCACTGTTGCCCTTGTGTCCTACTGTACGGTGTGGCGTTCTGTATAATTATCTCCCATGATGTCATTTAAAATCATATTATACCATCGGGCAAATTACAGTACTTTAAAAGCCTTGTGTATATGTTTTTAGCGAGTAAATGCTACGGTGTAGAGTCCAAGTTTTCTGAATGCTTATTTGAGTTTAGAAAACAAAGATTCTTTTCTTTTCATTTCGTTTTTTTTTTTTTTTCCTTCAGCACCTGACCAGTGTCCATTTCTGTACAGCTGGAGTTGTCTGTAATACAAGACGTTCCCCCACTCACAACTTAGGGGGTGATCACATCAGAGGTGCGATAGATAAACGGACTGATGCGGATTGATTGTGTTGCGATTTTTGAAAAATTCACGTCTTGATGTCCGAGTGGATATTTTGCGGGTTTAAATAAGTCGTACGTTAATTTGCGAGTGATTTGCAATCGGTTTGTGGATGTTCGGCGGAGAAAAATACCCAAACTAATCAAACGGGTAAGTCGTAAATCGTAAAGGTTTTTTTTGCTTTTCGACTCTCAAACCATTCGCTGGGGAAAGGCAGAGTACACTCTGAACAGCTCACCAGACTATCGCAGTGCCAACCGTTCACACTCACACTCAAACCTAGGGGCAATTTGGAACATCCATTCCAAATGTTTATGTCTTTGGACTGTTGGAGGAAACCGGCGTACCTGGAGGGATCCCACACAAGCACAAGGAGGACATGCAAACTACAAAAATGCCCAAGCCTGGGACTCGAACCCAGTACCATTTTACTGTAAGGTGGATATGCTTGCCATCGTGCCGCCTCATACGATTTCAAGTAAAATGAAAAAGAAGCCACTGTTTTTCTAATCATAGTAGGGGGTTTCAGAAAGACACTGTGACTGATTTTATTTCCAAGAGATAACACTGTATTTCATGTTTGTTTAATATGGCTGGGAAGAGAATGGGCCTCTTTAATTTTCAGGGTCTCGTATTATGTTGGTGCTTAATTAGAAACAACGTCCGTATGGTCTGATAAAATAAATTATTGGGCAAATGACTCGCTGTCATTGAGACGTAGGAGGGAGGGAGGGTTTTTTTTTTTTTCTTTCCTTCTTTTTAAACTGCGCCTCGGGCTACCCAGCCCTAATTTGAGCTAGGTGTGTGATCTGGGGCTGCCTGCAGGACGTCCTTTTATTTTTCCTCCCAGTAAAGGTGAAATTCTGAAATAATCCCGTTAAGTTTCCTATTTTCTACATTAACCTTGTCTTTGTTTTTTTTTCCTCCACTTAGAGGACATCTCTTTCCTTCTCACTCTCTCTCTCTCTCTTTCTTGTACTTTCTCTCAATCTCTATATCTCTCTCCTCGTTTAATGAAGGAGGGCTATTTAAAAATAAACGTACAGAGGATCGATATGATCGGTCCTAAGTGAAGTCTGCTCCGCTTCCTGCTGTGTGTGTGTGTGTGTGTGTGTGTGTGTGTGTGTGTGTGTGTGTGTGTGTGGTAACAGAGAGCGAGAATAAGAGAGTTTTTCTAGCATGCTCATGATGCCAGAGGGCCAGGTTGATTCAAACACCAGCTGTTGTAAGATATGAACGCAAGCTCGGATCTGTTCTACCCTGCCCTCTTTTTCATATGAACTCAGCTGTGAAAGAGGTTGTAACTCTTTCTCTTTCTCTCCCCTCTCTCTCTCTCTCTCTCTCTCTCTCTCTCTCTCTCTCTCTCTCTCTC
>JAOUQZ010000024.1:2781511-2794973 GCA_028564935.1 Neosilurus hyrtlii
TGTGTGTGTGTGTGTGTGTGTGTGTGTGTGTGTGTGTGTGTGTGTGTGTGTGTGTGTGTGTGTGTGTGTAATGTTTACATATATATATATATATATATAAACACATAAATTAACATTCACCAAGGGACATATGAATGAAGAAACACGTGTGTGTGTGTGTGTGTGTGTGTGTGTGTGTGTGTGTGTGTGTGAAACATTACTGTGATTATAATTAATTAAAGGTCATAATCTAGCAAATGTATAAGTAATATTGATTCATCATATTATGTACAATGATATATTAAATGATAGAGAAATAATTAAATAATGAAATACCCTAATAATAATAACAATTACATTAATAATATACAATTATTATTATCATCATTATTATTATTATTATCATCCGTTTATTGTTGTAGTAATTATTGTTTTTGTAATCTTTTATTTTATTTAAAGTTCTTAAAGTATTTAATTCCTGATTTATTTATAAACAGCTAAACAAACACATAAATAGATAAATATGTGCCACCAGTTAAGGTTATTTGTTTGTCTTTGTATTATTTAATTAAATTTTATTTAAAGCTTAGGGACTAAAGAAAGATTTTGATGCTTTTTGTTTTCCATGTGTGAAATACCAAAAGTATAAAATACACGTAGAAAAAAATGTTTTTTTTTGTAAAAATTACATATTATATTATTATATTTATATTTATATTTAGGTAATTTTTAAGAAAAAGTACAAAAAAAACCCAGAAACTTTTTAAAGCTTAAAATAAAGACCATCTGATTTGTGTATAAAGTGACAGGAGAAATATAAAGATATTAAAATATATTTTTAAAAAACAAAGGTATTATAAAGTTTATGTTTTATTTTATTTTTCCTTCGTCTGGAAAGCAGCTGTTACACAACTTTAGGTGACGACTGGCTGACAGCTGCCACACAGAGCCTTCTGCTCACACACACACACACACACACACACACACACACACACACACACACACACACACACACACTTAACACTGACTCTACGGAGGCAGTTTGCTCTTAAAACATCAGATGTATGAAATATAAATAAGCGACTTGTAATTCATCATCAGTGACATTTGATACCTCATCATATCCTCATGATCCCGTTTGCTGACCTCATTAAGGGCCTGCGCACATTCTGCTAACAAGAACACCCAGTCCGGTCGTGTTTATTAAAGCCGAGGGACAACTTAAGAACCTTTACTGCAGCATTTACTACAGGAACTTAATGACTGGAATATAAAACCGTATCAGAAGTATGAACACACAGAGAATGCACTCCGGTACATAAAGCTAAGAAGTCTTTAAAAGTGACCTTGGATGTATTCATCATGTTAAATATGTAGCCTATGACCTTAATCCTCACTTTTAAATCATGCACCTGTTGGACTGTATCTGCCTTTTTAACAGACACACACATATACACACCCAAACCTTATACACACATGACGGTCATTTTTGATTCAAGCTGAATTTCCATATAGAGCCTATCGCCGGTAATCGCTTTGCTATAAAATCGAATTAAAGTGTGAAAGTGAAAGATAAATGCATTATTAATGCTGACATTTGACCCCCTTCACACCTGCTGCTCATTCTCTTTCACACACACACACACACACACACACACACACACACACACACACATATTCCCATTTTTTTTTTTTTAAATCAAAGTTGAGGAACTCCACAAAGCCATCTGTGCTGGTGGCTTTTAATGATTTCGGCCTAAAACAACAG
Organism: Neosilurus hyrtlii; assembly: GCA_028564935.1. Lineage (NCBI taxonomy): Eukaryota > Metazoa > Chordata > Actinopteri > Siluriformes > Plotosidae > Neosilurus > Neosilurus hyrtlii. The sequence continues at coordinate 2,783,259 of JAOUQZ010000024.1, forward strand.
TATAAAGTCACCAGTGCCACAGAGACTGGAGGTGTGAGACAGATGGGACTCACATGTGGCGTCCAATACAGCTGCCACTAAGAATTGTGGGAGTAAAAACCAGCGAGTCACTTTTACTTCAGTCGTTTTTCATCACAGTAGCCTTTCATCCACTGACTCACAGCTTTTAAATATACTTTACCCAACATTTATATATATATATATATATATATATATATATATATATATATATATATATATATATATATACGCACAATGTTTTTGATTCTCGATTGTGATTGGCTGGAGGGAGGCCCTTCGTTTTCTACAATGGTTGTTGTTTCCAGCGGAAATTCAAATCAAAGATTTCTTGCTTAAATGTGTAATAGGTTTCTTATAGCACAAACTCTTAACATGCAGCACTGTGTCTAATAATTACTTCAGTGCAGTTCTGTAAAGAAAAAACACCTATAAGGAAGGAGTCTCCAGTATCAGGAACGGTGGAAACTATTTGAAACAAGCCGTGTCTTTGAAATGATAATAATACTTATTATTTTATTGTAATATATCATTAATAATATGTAATAATTCTATTTGTTGTTGCTTCTACTATTAATGTTATATTAGTTTATTCATCATTCATCTTCTGGAGCGCTTAGTCCTAATTATGGTCGCGGGGAGGATGGCGCTCGTCTCAGCCGACTCTGGGTGAGGCCAGACTACATCCTGGACAGCTTGCGAGGCCATCGCGGATGTTATATTTCTTGCTGCTATTATTTGTGTGTGTGTGTGTATATATATATAAAATATAGCTGATGCTATTATTATTATTATCATTATTATTATCATTATTATTATCATTATAATTATTATTGATATTATTATTATTATTATTATTATTATTATCATTATTATTATTGTTATTATTACTATTATTATTATTATTATTGTCATTATTATTATCATTATTATTGTTATTATTATTATTATTATTATTATTATCATTATTATTATTGTTATTATTATTATTATTATTATTGTTATTATTATTATTATTATTATTATCATTATTATTATCATTATTATCATTATTATTATTGTTATTATTATTATTATTATTATTATTATTATCATTATTATTATCATTATTATTATTATTGTTATTATTATTAATATTATTATTATTATTGTTATTATTATTGTTATTGTTATTGTTATTATTATTATTATTATTATTAGTGTTATGTAAAATAGCAGCAACAAATAAAATATGAATAGAACTATAATAAAAATAATAATAATAATAATAATAATAATAATAATAATCTAAATGTAAACCTACTAAAAACAAAAGCCTTTATTGATAAGGTGGTGTGTTAAAGGTGGATTAAATCTTTTTAACGTGCAGTGAGTGGAATAAATTTCCGGAAGGTAACATTAACTAACTTTGTTGATTATTTTCCTATAGCAGCTCAACGCGGTATGGTTTATTAGTTCCTTTTTATACAGCTTTCTTCAAGAAGTTACTTGATAGCCGACTTCTGTGCCTGATGTGTGTTTTTTTCCTCTCCTCCGCCCCCCCCTTTTTTTTTCTGGTGTATTTTTAGAGCCGAAGCCTTATTTTACTTACCTCGGCCGAGGAGAAAAGAGCAATTTTTCTCCTCTGACAGCCCGACATAGACAAACACAGACAGAGTGGACAAAACGAACGAGTGTCATTTTTCTATTTTCGAGCATTTTTACCTTGCGTTAGACAAAACACTGACTGTTCTCTCTTTTGTCTCTGTTTTGCTGAAGTCGACTTTCTGCTGGTGAAAGAAAGGCACGAGAGGGGAAAGCAAGAGAGACGGGGTGACTGTTGAAAGGGGTGAGACAGATGTGTCTCGTCTTGCCAACACTTTCGTAATGAGTCGGGTCATGCGCTCTGAACTTGCTGATTGATGTCAATCAGAGATTTCAATCCTAAAAACAAAAAAAAAAAAAAAACAAAAAAAAAAATTCTGATGTCCAGTAACAGCATTTTAACATTTTCCATTAGCTAAAAAAAGAGTGGAATCTACCTAAACACTGAATTATGTTGGTGAAAATGAGTCGAAATTCCTCCGGCGTAGCGTCTCTGTCGGACAGTTTTATAGAAGCCGAGTGTTTTTCTGCCAAAATGGTTGTTAAACTAAGTGCTTCAGCAGGAGTAAAACAATTTGGCAAGGCTCTCGCTGCTCGTAATGCCATAAAGATGTTCCACATCCTCCGTGTCCCATCGCTTTTTGGCAAAGAGCACTCAAAGTGGCTTTTATAGTTGTATCAACAGTTTGGATGAGAAAATTCGCCTCGGGCCACAAAAGACATGGTATTGGCCTCCGTCGTCTCAAATGAGGGTTCCTAATTGTGGCGAAATCTGTCACCTCGGGGCAGAATGCCACGTGGCTCGAGTGTAGCGGTGCCGACTTCCTCCCGAGACATGACGCTTAATATCGGACATGTCAGAGATGGCGGAGAGGTTAACGGTGCTGAGACGGGTGATAACTTCCTTTTTTTTTTTTTTTTTTAAGAAGTGACTGCAGTGGAATAAAAAATCAGGAGCAAAGAAGAAAAAAAGAAATATTTTGTGTCCGTGTGCAGTGCAGAAATAGGGGGAAAAGTCCCTAGGTATGCAATAAAGGTTTAAACTTGGCTAAAGTGTTTATTTAAACACTTCAGAGTGTGCTGTTACGGGAAAAGAATCAATAACGTGGCTTTTCTTTTATTCTACAGCAGTTCAGCAGTTCAATAATTATCGGTAGGAAGTATTAAAAAATATTAGAACGTTTGATTTTGTTCTTATGTCCTGACTGTTCACAAAAATAAATAAATAAATAAATAAATATACGCGGCACCAGAGACCCCTGCCATCAAATTACCTTAGATAAAAATTACTTCACCATATTAACAACTAGAAGTAGTGTGTTAAGCTTCATGAGTGGGACGTCCCAGTGTGGTTAAAAAAAAAATAATAATAAAAAAAAAAAAATATATAAAAACTTTTAAAGGACATTCCCATTATAAGTGGTCTCTAATTTTATGTATGTATATATGTATATGTGTGTGTGTGTGTGTGTGTGTGTGTGTGTGTGTGTGTGTATATGAATTTTTGCCCCCCTTTTTTTTCAGCCAACAGTGAGACATTGTGACGCACTTGAACACAGAAGGGCGCAGAGCCCGGCATATGACTGCACCATATTTGGACTGCCCATTACTTTTAATATCCTACAATTATTATAAACAGTATTTATTCTTTGTTAGCAGCTTCAAGCAAAAAATTAAGTTAATTTTTTAATTTTTATTTTAAATTTTTTTTTTTTTTTGAAGGGTGGACTATGACCCAACACTCTAACACTTCATTACATTGCTGGGAATTTCTTTGAATGATTCTTTACCAATTCAGGAAATTTAAAAAAAGTAAGCAATTCAATGCTTCAACAAAAATTACAGTACAGCGTTTACCTACATAAGAGTTCTTGCAAACCACAGTTTACTTAGGATCGATGTAGCATCTGATGATCGCGGATACTGAAATATAAACTTCTTGTTGAGAAAAGAATTGCGAAAAATTAAATACTTAGCAGAAAAAAAGGAGGAGGGAAATGAGCTTTCTTGGAAGGTCCTGGGTTTCAGTCCCAGGGCTTGACGAAGGCGTTTCTCTGGGGCTTTTTCATGTTCTCCAAGTGCTTGTGTGGGTTTCCTCTAGGTACTCGGGTTTCCTCCCATACACCTCATGCTAACTGTCTGTTCCAATTTGCCCCTAGGTGTGTGTGTGTGTGTGTATGTGTGTGTGTTGCCCTGCGATGGCCTGGTGAGGTGTCCACGGAGCACCCCGCCTTGCTCGTGTTTGCGAATAATTTATAATATAAACAATTTTAAACAATTAAATGCCAGTATACCCGGAGATGGTGTGAAGATGTGAATCTATGAGCTGTAATAAGATTGTTGCTTGATGGGAAACTATCGCAGTGTCATTGGAAAAAATGGCTGAGAAGTGGGACGTCTGGTCTTTTGTCTTTAGGGACTGTTAGCGCCAGTGAATGGGGAAGTGTTTAAAAAAAAACAAACGTCCATTTCCATGAGAAAGCTCACACACCCGCCAATTAAATGGTGACAAGGTGGATTTGGGCTCGAATAGGAGACAAAGGCATAGCCAAAGCTGCTTTCGTTCCCCATGTAATTGGGAATGAGGTCTGCTCGTTTGTATAAAGCTTGACACCCTACGATTTTGTCTCCCACCAATTACTGTAAACTTCTGAATGTTTGCTAGGCGAAACAGCAGCACCTGTTTGGTTGTTGTGCCCTTTCTCCGCTCGCTGTTGGCCAAGTTGGCTTGGTGAGTTTTTTTATGTTTTTTGTTTTTTTTTGTTATTTTTTTTTTTTATAAATAATGTGCTGTGCGTGCTCGAGCACAAGCGACATTGACGGTGGTCTTCAGTTTGACCCCCCAGCATTCCTGTACACAGTGCGTCCTCATTGTCCTGCTCTGAATCAGGGAGTTGGTAATGGAAAGAAATGGTGGCTGCTCTGCATTAATGCAGCGCTATTCAAGCAAATAAACAAAGCACAGCTTATTTTGAATGGTGGCCTTTATTTAACGCTGGTCACCTTAAAAAAAACAAAAAAAAACAATGCAATTAAGAGCGTCCCGAGGCCCTGACGGCCAATTAGACCCACGTGATTGATGACCAGGATTATTGCAATGCGCTAGAGTTTCTTTCCCCGATATCCCTCTCTCTCTCTCTCTCTCTCTCTCTCTCTCTCTCTCTCTATTTTTTTATCTTTATGAGCTCAAGAAGTTCAAAACTGTACCTGTTTATTTTGTTCGTTCAGGACGAAATTAAAGGGAAGTCTGCGGGGGTGAAATGTCAAGCTAATCAAAATCTTTTGTAGGTTTGTGTAGCAAGATAGGTTTAAGACCTTAATCAGGCCTCTGACTTCAAAGGGCCACCCATGGCCTCTTGCTTGTCCTTTCCCTTACCCCTTCTCTCTCTTTAACACACACACCAACACACACTTGCACAGAAAACAACTGGAGAGCAATTCGTCTGGCGTGCTTCCCGTTACGAGAGCGTTGGTCGCTTTTCTGAGCGGTGAGAAATAACCGAGCATGCTGAAATCTTCTCTGAACCTAAATTAGAAAACATCATCCCTTTAATGGAGCAATTTTAAAAAGTGCCCTCCATAATTACTTAATGAAACAAGGCCTGGAATATTTGCCGCACACAATTTGCCCCCATCCTCTGGGCTCCATAAAATCAAACGCAATTGATATAATTGGGCCAACCTGCACTGCTTTGGATAAAATCTCTACTTTTGTTGCTCAAAAGTCCTTTTTTTTGCTCCCGAGTGGTCCTCCTCAGTGGTGAGCGATCCATTTTTAGTTGCATTGTCACAGGTGCTTTATGAAGTCAAAGGGCAATCGTACAGAACGGATTCACTGAAGCAATAATTGCTCGGCTTTTCAGCGGCGAAGATATCTACGGTTTCAAGCTGATCCGCACACGCATTATCTAGTCCATTAGAGGTGATGAGCGTTAAATGTACCTTTATTGCGTCTTGATTGCCAAATGAATGTGTGCATGAATATGAACGAAAATCGAATGCCATAATCATAGAAGGACGGAAGGTGGGGGAGCCTTGGGAATATTTTTAGAACTGCTTGAGGTCTTGCTGATACGGTTGAACCAAATAGTGGTGTAGCTTTCCATTTAAAAAAAAGCCTGAAGGAAGTAAAGTGAAAGAAGTACTCAACCTTCAGCTTAGCTGTGGACGGCCCATTGACCCCAACCATTTCTTCATATTGTACAGTAATATATACCTGGAGATCATCTGCATGAGGTAGGGGCAGGGGTGGCTCGGTTGTTAGGGCTCTGGGTTAGTGATCCAGTGGGCGGGGGTTTGATCCCCAGAAGTATCAATTGCTCAGTTGTATAAAATGATAAATGGAAGTCGGTCCGGATAAGAGCGTCTGCCAAATGCCATAAATGTAAATCTGAGGTGGGGTCTTCATACTTAACCTTGAGGGTCTCCGAGAAGATTTTTTTTTTCCCGAATGAGCGCTCTTGCTTCCCTAAAGACACAGTGATGGCGGCGATGGCGTCTATTTTGAAATGCTGTTCAAGTTAAATCACGGAGCAGTGTAACACACTAAAAGGATGGCGCTATCTACCCTCTTCCTTGCGCACAAACTCAGAATCGCCTTGGTTTCCGTTGATCGGCATGAGAAAGTGTGCACCACGAGTGCAAGGGCAGTTTTCACATCGTTGGGATTTGAACCAGCAGTCTCCCAAGGATGGTGAGATTAGGATAAGTGCTAACGAGTCATAGTTGACGGACACGGTCTTTCTCAATTTTTCACATCCCTGCGCCTTTCTCACCAGTTCCCTCGAGCGTCCTCCTTTGGCGGTCTCTGTTACGCAATCAGACTATTTCATTGGTGTCTCCATCACCCATATTTCCTAGCATCATATCCTTCTCCAAACAATCTAAAACTGGGTGAAGACAGGGTACACCTTGAACAGAGACCATCTTAGCAGACATGTCTAGGGGCTTGGCAGACATGTTTATCCAAAAAGATGTACCGTTGAGGCAAGATATAGTCCAAGCATAGCTTTAAGGATTATGGGTGTTCTTCAGGAGTCTAACAGTGGGCACAATGCTGTGATGACCTTAACTGCTGAGCGGCCATCATCCGTCAAGGTGCAAATGCTTTTCTTTTACTAAGGTGAGACCCTCAGGGGTATGTATTAGGACCGTTTGAGCTTTTCTGAGAAAGTGAATGTAGAGTAGCTTTAAACATTATGTAATGTGTATATTTTGGGTTTTAGGCTATACTGAAAATGATGCTAAATTGCTAGCACCTGCACCCAGTCGTCGGGTTAGGTCGTAGCACAGTTTTATATCACTTACACGTTTTTATTCACAAGTGGCGAGGCCGGAGATGACCTGGTCAGTATTTCCAGCTGGGAGATTCATGCATTGGTGTTTAATCCTTCATTTCACGGCTATTTTTATTGCATGAAATAACAGTAAAGGGGATTAGGGAATAGACATCCTGGGGATAAAACAAGTGCCTCACAGCTGTTCACTCTGCTGCGGATCCGATCTGCACACAGGGAGCTGAGGATCAGACTCGGCCTTTTGAACCCACACCGGGATTGAGAGAGAGAACGGGCGAGAAAAAGAGAGATGTACAGCAGTCGTCCGCCGTGTTGTTATGTCTCTTTTCTGCAGCCACTTTTTTTCTGACTCATTGATTCCAGAGTTAGTTAGGAGAGGCAGAGAGAGAGAGAATGTCACAGCAGACAGAAGATCTGCGCCTTTTAACCAAACCCAGCGAATCAGGGGGATACAGGGGCATGAAAGTGAGAGGGCGCTTTGTTAGAGCATCAAGACGATCACTCAGCGACAGTCCTAGTTCGCACGCTCGCTCGCGGGCCAGAGAGAGGACAGGAACAGGCCGGCTCAGAGAAAAAAGCAATAATCCGGCTTTTCTCACATCGCTTAGCTCATCCTCAGACACAGGACAGTAACTTAAGGTCGTACCTGACATGTTCTGACATACAGCTCATTACGTCTCCGTATCTTTATACGGGGAATTTTAGTAGTTGTGTGAAAGGTGCACTGGCGGTTGCATGCAGAAGTACAGTAGTTATAAATTCATCAAATTTCTATTTTTAATGATGTAAGAAGCTAAAGTCAAGGGTAGATTTTTTTAATCCAACAACAAAAATCCAGTCTGTAATTGAGCAGCAGTAACACCTTGCCTGACACCATTAACGGACGCCCAATGTCTCCGATTGCACGCGTGCTGCTCACTCCCTCTCCTGCCACCATACAGCTTACCTGTTGGCTCAGGAATAGAACCGCCGACCTTTTGGTCCTAAACCTGCTTTTCTAAGCCGTAGGTTCATGGCTGCCTCAGTAACATGCACAGGGTGAGCCGGAGCTGTGACAGACGTAGACCGCATGTTCAGCGGATGATTACTGACAAGGAACGCAGTGGAACCGATGAACGTGTAACTTGGGTCCACAGGACAAAACCGCCGACTTCAGGATTGGTACAGAAAATCTATGTCTACCGTACATTTAACGGGTCTTCGTCAGGTCCGAAAAACGAACAGCGATGTACATTACCATGAGAGCGTAGAGCAGCACCGGCGATGACTTTCACTACCGGATGATTCTGTTTCGAAAAGTTTCTATTCGTCTGTTTATGCTTTCCGGTATGGAGTGATTGCTGCTATACGGATTAAAAATACCTGCGATGGCCTGGCGAGCTGTCCGGGGTGTACTCTGTCCTCGCCCAGAGTTGGCTGAGATGGGCGCCAGACTCCCCGCGACCCTAATTAGGAATAAGCGGTTCAGAAAATGGCACATGACCTTTGTGTGACATTGTAAATGTTTGTATTTATTTATTTTAAATGAACACTATACCTACCAAGTAGTTCATTTATATGGATTTTTTTTGCTGCCGCTCACTCATTTGCTGAACTTAATCCTACTAGGGTCGTTGGGAGGCTGGCACCTATCGCAGCCAACACCGGGAGAAGGCGGGGTACACCCAGAAACAGCTTGCCAGACCATTGTAGGGCAAACACACATACACACAAACCCATTCACACTCACACTTACACCTAGGGGCAATTTGGAACAACCGATTAGCCTAATGTGTATGTCTTTAGACTGTGGGAGGAAACCGGAGTACCCAGAGGAAACCCACAGGGAGAACATCCATATAGAAAAAACTCACCAAGCCTGGGACTTGAACCCGGAACCTTCTGGCCGTGAGGTGGACTTTGTAACCACTACGCCGCCCATAAATATTTTTAACATACATCTTTAAATATAAACTGATTTTTATCTAAAGTTTGTACCTATAATTAATTCATTCATTTCATTTTCTGAACCGCTTAATCCTAATTAGGGTTGCGGGAAGGCTGGTGCCCATCTCAGCCGGCTCTGGGTAAGGGCAGAGCACACCCTGGACAGCTTGCCAAGCCATCGAAGGGCACCTATAATTAATAAATGTCCTAAAAAAGAGAGATTATATTCGGTTTAATATTCGATCTAACACTTTTCTTCTATTTGTATTTGAATATCTGTTCATGATTCTTCATTATTTCACAACGTCCCGGACCCGCCCCGCGCAGGCTGCCTGCACATTCCCGAAAGACGCCAGGAAAGGGCTTTCATTTTGTTTAGCTGTCGGAAATTCCCGTTGCCGCTGACTCGTGCTGCGAATGTCCATTCATCACCGTCAGCCGTTGTTTCCTTAAGCTAACAGAACAAAGTGCTCTCGCTCTGCAGCGTTTTATCATTAGCTAGGGGACCGCCGACTCACAGGCCAAGCGAAGCATGGCTGTTTGTGTTCTGATTCTACCAGATGATCGATTTGTCTGTGCGGGGCGGAGGCTGTACCGCAAACAGAGTCAGCCATTCTGTCAGACGTTTAGTCATCTGTCGAGAAGGTGTCATGCTCTGACGAGACGTGATAATACAAGCGAATGGACGTGTATTAGGAAATACACATGTGTAGGAGTCGGGGGGAGGGGGGGGGGCACCAGGAGGATGTACCTGTGCCTGGAATTTAGGGCTAGTCACTGAGGCACACACACACACACACATACTCACACACACACACACACACACACACGCACACACACACATACACACAGCATACTGCATACTGAGGTGTTTGAGTCTTAGTTTGAACTTGCTTGAGTGTTACTGATTTATTAACGTCTGGAAAGGATTGTTGTGGCTGAGGCTGTTTGTGTGTGTGTGTGTGTGTGTGTGTGTGTGTGTGTGTGTGTGTGTGACAGCGTACTGCAGTGCTGTTTTTTTGTTGTTTTGATAAAATTATACTAGCTACATAGCATCTACGCTCTCAGTCATTAGCTGAACCACTTAATCATACTAGGGTCACGGGGAGGCTGGCGCCTATCTCAGCCGACACTGGGCGAAGGCCGGGTACATCCTGAACAGCTCGTCTGACCATTGCAGGGCAACACGCACACATTCCCCCTCACATGCACACCTAGGGTTGACCTGGAACAGCCAGATAGTCTAATGTGAATGTCTTTGACCTGTCGGAGGAAACCGGAGTACCTGGAGGAAACCCACACAAGCACGGAGAGAACATGTTAACCCCACACACAAATGGCATAGCCCGGAACCTGAACCCAGGATCTTCTTGCTGTGAGGCAGACACGCTAACTACTATGCCACCGTGCCGCCTTACGTAGCGTCTAATGCAAGCTAACTGTACTAGCTACACTCAAGAGACGCCGTCTATCTCTGCTGCTCCGCCAAGCTTTACTTTTCTTCTTAATGTCTCTGTAAATAAGTAACTGCTCCATATATAAGGGGATTGCAAATTGTTTCTCAGTAATTAGCAGGTAGGAACTAAAGTTGGGACCGAGGAACTAAAGAAACAACAACATTTGACCAGATGCTACATAGGACGGTGCGGCTCGTTCTGTCGCTTCACAGATTTGGTAAAAAAAAAGTCCAATTCAAGCACAGTCATTGAAATAGTGCATCTCACTCCCACTCCCACTCCCCCCACCCTCCCCGTCCAACCTTCACCCCGGCCCGAGGTGATAATAATGAGAGGGATGGAGCGAGGGATTATAAGAAGAGAGAGAGAGAGGGGAGGGGCAGGATGAGGTCAGCGCCAGGGGATGGAAAATGAATTTGGTCGCTCTTTTGAAGGGGACGTTGTCGTCCTTGTGCAGGGTTTTGGAACCCAGGAAGCCTGAGCTTTTCATTTCATGTTTTTTCTGACTTTTTTTCTTTAATCACAGCTGATTCTTTCTTTAAAAAAAAATACATTTCTCACTTTGTCTCCATCTCTGTATCAGCGTCTCTCTCTTCTATGGTTCTCTCTCATTCTGATTATCAATCACTCCATCCCTTAAATTATTCTTCTCTATCTACAGTACATACTCCATCTTTCCCTCTCTCTCTCTCTCTCTCTCTCTCTCTCTGATTCTCTCCATCACTTAGTCTCAAGCTTGCCGTCTTTCATGATCCCTCACTCTCTCATACTTTATCATCCACACTTTTTTGTCTGTACAGTCCTGCATTTGCCTATCCTCTCTCTCTCTCTCTCTCTCTCTGTCACTCTCTCTCTCTCTCTCTCTCTCTCACACACACACACACATGCACACGTGCATTCTCCTTTTTTTGCACATGAGCCTCCCTTTTCTTTCTCTCTTCCATCCGGTGATATTACATTTGTCTCTCTGTCTACTCCCTCGCTTCCTCACATCTTTTTTCTCTCGCTCAGTTATTCTCCCTAATGCGGTTTCTCTTTTGCTCTATTTCTTCTTGTCACCCTGTTTCTTTTTCACTCGGATTCTCTCCCTCTATCATTCCTTCTTTATAACTGAACACCTGTTTAATTTTGTATTTGTGAGCTTTCTCGGGTCCTTGAATCTCCTTCCTCTCCCTCTCTCTCTCTCTCTCTCATTCTCTCTCCATCCATCTTGTTCTGTCTTTCGTTCCGAGTGAGACGCTGATCACTCGTTTTCCCGGCTGTTAATTGTGGATGATATGATCTCATGTTAATCTATGTGTCCTGTGGGAGTCTAGAGACTGGATATAGATCTATTAGTGTATTTGACTGCGTCATAGTGTTGTGTGTGTGTGTGTGTGTGTGTGTGTGTGTGTGTGTGTGTGTGTGTGTGTGTGTGTGTGTGTGTGTGTGTG
>JAOUQZ010000024.1:2811385-2824285 GCA_028564935.1 Neosilurus hyrtlii
TCTCTCTCTCTCTCTCTCTCTCTCTCTCTCTCTCTCTCTCTCTCTCTCTCTCTCTCTCTCTCTCTCTCTCTCTAAGGCACTGTGGCTACAGTAAAGCAGACCAGGAAGGTGATGAAGAACTTTACTTCCAGTGTGAGTATCAGGTTTTGGTAGCATGAATATAAACACATATATAAGTAAATAAGAGTAAAAGTCTATAAGGTTAAACTATCCAATGTTTTTTCTTAGAGTTGTTTCTTTATTTGTCTAGTTTGGCTAGCTTTCTAAAAACTCAACAACCAAAGAGTCTATAAATATAGTTTAGATTCAGAACTAGCATCTTGTCTGATGTTGCAGAACACCTATATATATATAATACAGGAGCTTCACATCAAGATATTAGCATACGAATTAGCAGCATTCATTTTTGTTTCTTTCAGAGCACTTCATGCACCATCATTTCAGTTTTACTGTTGTTTTTTCTCTCTCATGAATAAAATATTGTCTAATTTTTGCTTTTGTTGTCTTGAAAACATTTTCAAGATCAATTCAGTCCAAAATAGATCAATATTGGAAATGCTTTTTCAGTATGTTAGCATCAGCTTTAGCACCTTTTTTTCCGTGCTCTTAAGTTTTTATTTACATGATATGAACAATATATATTGTATTTTGGGTCATCTAACATTATATTTTGGGTCGAACATTTCTAAATAATATAAGAGAAATCCATCTTCAATGGTTTTTTAAGCATTAACATTAGCATCTTCATTTAGTGTGCTTCTCAGAATTAGCTTTTTCTGTGTTGTGATGGCTAACGTACTTTGATATCTTATATTCTTATCATTTCACATAATATTTGTTTAACCTAAACCTACATAAAAACAGGCCAGTGGATAACACATATGCTAGAATCACTACTGTCAGGGGAAAAATTTTAAGCTAATCCTGAAAGCTATTATGATTCATATTGTGAAGCTTTGAAGAAAAAAACAGGTCAGTGAAAATGAGAGCGCACTCTTGTCTCGATCACTTGTGCGACAATGCTAGCATCTTTGCCATAAAGATATTACGTTCTTGCATTGCGCTGCCTGGGATGCTAAGCCCCTGTTCTTGGGCCTTTCACCCAACGAGCCGCCATCCCTCAGCACTCGCTAATGAAGGCCCTAGAGATGACCGAGCCGCCGGCCTCCCCAGACAATCTCCGCTAACAATGCGCTGTAGGCAAACTGCTGATTTGGAAACAAAGGGTCAAGGTGGCAGTGCTAGTTCCCTTGCGCACGATGTGTCTAGTGGCGCTTACTAACACACCAAGTGCATGCTGAGTACCTGCCGTCAGCCGTAGCAAAAAAAAAAAAGACAAGGCAGCTACAAACAAGAGCTGCCAAGCTAATAAACTGCAACTGCTCTCGGATGTGAGATGGCAATGTTAGCCAGGTCAGCTGAGAGAGCGCCCGCTTTGTGCACTCCTAATTTGTCAGAGAAGCAGCGATAAGACCCATCGTATCAGCAGAGCTGACAGGTTGGATAGACTGTGTAATTACAGGAAGATGAGAAACAACGGCCTCGGTAGGTCGCCATGTTTACATTGCTAGGAGAGCTAACACAACATCAGTATTTGCTCAGTCTTCGCAAGCAGCAGCAGATTAGCCTCGATCATAAATTAATTACTTGTTAGCCGTTTTTAGCCGTTTTTAGAGCAGCGCGACGTGGCCTGGTAGTGTCTGAAGCAGTTTTATTAAAGAGGCTGGCATATTAAAGCTGACAGGTTGGCTTGTGATTAGCAAGTTTGAGAGGAAGGGAACATGGTGGGCATTAATTAAGAAAAAAAAAAAGTGATGTATATGCGTCATTAGCTAGCTTAATTATGTGGGTCAACAGGAATCTGAGTTGTTGCGAAACCAAATGGAACTCAGTGACACTATGCATGCTCAGGAAAAATATGTATTCCTGTCATTTAGCTGCTGGTTTTTTTTTTTTTCTTTTTCTTTTTTTTTTCTCCTTTAATTATTTTTACAAAAACATCCACTTGAGGAAAATTCATCAGCTTGGCTTTTCTTTCAAGCAGCTCGGGGTAAAAATGGCCAGCTAGCATTTACCCCAGCGACAATTCATTTCCAGCATATTGCAATGTCAGACTCTCCAGCTTCTAATCTGACCCGCGTCTCACAGAATACAAAACAGTGAGCCAGATTTGGGAAAGCCATTAGCCAGCGAGCGACAGCTCCATATGTCTCCAGCTCTCTGCACTCCTAACCTCCCCTCTAGCTCTACTCGGGGAAGGTCCATTGGACAAAACAAAGGGATAGCATTTTAATTCCAGTGTAGGTTAATGAAAAAAAAAAATAATCCGACACTGGACTCAATTTCTAGCTAGCTAGCTCCGCCCATACTGCGGCACACGTATGTATTTGAGGGTGTTTATTCATAACAGTAATCCTCTTACCCTTGTGCAGTTAAATTTCCAGGTACCAAAACCTACATTGACCCCGAAACCTATGAAGACCCCAACAGGGCTGTGCATCAGTTCGCCAAGGAACTGGACGCCTCATGCATTAAGATCGAAAGAGTGATCGGTGCAGGTGAGACCTCTTTTCCTCAAACACACACACATAGATACAATGCCTCGCTTGTTCATCATGATGATAGCTAAATATTTATTCCTTCAACAACCCTTGCCGCAGTTCTCTCTTCTGATTATTAATAGCCCCTTTGTGGGAAGAGAGGCTTGCAGGGCGTTGGGTGAAATCGGAGCGTAATTAATATATCTCCTCAGGAGAGAATGCGCAAGGCTGCATCATTGTTTGATGAATTGCTACCTCTACTTTTGGATTCTTTCGACACAAAGGTGGTAGCGTACAGTTAGTGATATATATCTATTTACAACATGTGGCTGTAGTGCGGTGTGTTTTGCGCTTACAAACATGTCATAAACATGAGTACGCGCGCGTGTGTGTGTGTGCGTTAGGGGAGTTTGGCGAAGTATGCAGCGGTCGCCTGAAGCTTCCTGGTAAGAGGGATGTCGCCGTAGCCATCAAAACCCTAAAAGTGGGCTACACGGAGAAGCAAAGGCGGGACTTCCTGTGTGAAGCAAGCATCATGGGACAGTTTGACCATCCCAACGTGGTCCATTTAGAAGGCGTGGTCACCAGAGGTTAGTTCCCACATCCAGTACTGTCCACTCACTCGGTCATTCACTCACTGACAGGAAGTGATCATGATAGACATTCATATACAAATGTAGTTTGTGATGTCATAATGCATTATGCAAATTTCTTAAGAATGACGCTATATATAAATATGCAAACTGTAGCTAACTGTTAAACAAAAGCGTTACTCTGTTGTTGTTGTTGTTGTTGTTGCTTTAAACAGTATTGTCTTTTTCCGAAGTAAACCACTGCAAGTATGTCAATACCCATGCGCAAAGGAGCTCTTTAAAATTTGCATATCATGCATATTCATCGTTCAGTGCCCGCCTCCTCAATACAAAGTTGTCGTTGTTGTTTCTTGTTCATTTTAAACACAAGTAGCTCAAGATTCTGTGCTGGTTACGTTCAAATTTGGATCCATTTAAATCCTTTAAAGTTTAAATAAAAGGAATTGCGTGCTAGCTGACCACTTTATTACCTTCCTATAGCTATATCATCGCGTGTCTTATCCATAGCTCGATAACCAAAGCTGACATCTGGACCGTTTTGGATAATATGGAGTTGAATCAAGCTGTTAATGAACTGCTTTGTGCATGTGAAGCAGAAAGAATGCACTCAACAGAACCACTTGCCTTTTAAAGCCTCGCTCGAGTTACTTTGCCCTCATTACAACTCGGCACGCTAAAGTGGATGGAGTTTATCTTCACTACTCGTAATCACATCTAATGGCGTTTACGCTTCTCTTTGTCAGGGAAGCCAGTCATGATCGTCATCGAGTACATGGAGAACGGCGCGTTAGATGCTTTCCTCAGGGTGAGTACGGAGACTGCAGTTTGGACTTTGAATCAGAACTAGTATGTATAATCTGATTTGAGTGATTGACGCTGTAAACGAATTTGCAAGTAAACAAGCTATCCAAGTTGGGGGAAAAAAACAGTTCTTGTTATTTTTACTCATGAAACAGAAACATGACGGACAGTTCACGGTGATCCAGCTGGTCGGTATGCTGCGTGGCATTGCCGCTGGTATGCGCTACCTCTCGGACATGGGTTACGTGCACCGGGACCTGGCGGCGCGCAACATCCTCGTCAACAGCAACCTCGTCTGTAAAGTGTCCGACTTCGGGCTGTCCAGAGTGATCGACGATGACCCTGAGGCTGTCTACACTACCACTGTGAGTCAATAAAACCCTCGACTGAAGGCTACACCATTGGAATACAGGATTTAATACAGGGCTGCAGCAGAGCACTGAGATTAACCTTTGTGTTCTGTTTGCTGCTTTGGTATTAAAAATGCTATATGTTTAATCTCGTAATTGGTGTAATAGTGAAAATATATATATATATATATATATATATATATATATATATATATATATATGTACATACGTAGACGTCAGTCTTTAGGTAGCAGGTGAATAGGGAGTGAACAGAACCTCAGGGTTAATTCCGGGACTTCTCTTTGGATGGTTTATTTTTTAGAGGAAGATACACGCTGTAAGATTTTTTACCCCAGCCACTGACATGCATTTTACTGAACAGGGCGGAAAGATCCCGGTTCGATGGACAGCCATGGAAGCCATCCAGTACCGTAAATTCACATCAGCGAGTGACGCGTGGAGTTACGGCATCGTCATGTGGGAGGTCATGTCCTATGGCGAACGGCCGTACTGGGACATGTCCAATCAAGACGTGAGTAATTTTTTTCATGCAGGCAGTATAGTAAAACGTTGAACGTTTTTGATATCACCCTTATAATGCACTCACTCGCTCCCTCACTCATTTGCCGAACCGCTTACTCCTACTAGGGTCACGAGAAGGCTGGTGCCTATCTCAGGGATCTCAGTGGGAGGAGGCAGGGTACACCCTGAACAGCTCGGCAGACCATCGCAGAATACACACACAACCATTCACACACACCTTCACACCTAGGGGCAAGTTGGAGCAAACAATTAGCCTAATGTGCGTGCTTTTGGACTGTAGGAGGAAACCGGAGTACGCGGAGGAAACACCCTCAAGCACATGCACATACCACACAAGCCCGGGACTTGAACCCAGGATGTTTGGCTGTTCCTGCTAGCTTCTGTGCCACCATGCTTGCCCCCTTCTTCAGGACTCTGATTGGTCGAAAAGTGTTACTATAACAGATCACTCTCTTAGACTCAACATGTAAAACTGGCTTTGAGAGCAAGTAATTTCAGCTGGAATGCATGGAAAAGTCCATATCAATGCATTAGTTATACTACGTTATTGTCTGTATAATAAATTTTAGTATATAGATACATAGATACTTTATTAATTCCAGAGGGAAATTCACAGTCTAGACAAAACCCTAATTAATTAATAATTAAAAATAAGTATTGATACTGAATTTTTTTTTTTTTTTTTTTTTTGTACTCAATATTCCAGCACAAATTTCAAATGAATTTGACAACTTTGCATCGCCATCATTCACTCACAGCATGAGTTTATTTGTCTTCGTTTAGGAGATAAATGTGCTTCATCATAGAGTCTGGAGTTGCGCTTTCTCCACCTCTCATGCTGTTCCAGCACAAAAAAAAAAAAACAACAACACATAGATGAAGTTCCTCCGCCTCCTCTGCATCTGGCCTTTTTTTCTTTTTTCCCCCACACTGAAGCTGATTGGAAGAGTACGGTACTTCCCTCATTAGTGCACTTATTTAATCTGGTTTATGAACGCATCTCTGCATCCTGCTTCATTTGTCTCGGGTCCTGAGCACCTAACCCGGAAGGCTGTCTTCGCCTTCTTGTGGACATGGAAGGAAAATAGGTTGTAGAAAAAGAACATCAGGTCCCTTTAGAGTGCCTTTAAAGTGCCTTTCAAAGTATCTTGGCGATCGAGGCTTAACCTCGCTAATGAGACGCGATCATGTGAAATCTAGCCTATCGTAAACAGAGCATGAGCCATGCTAAACTCCAAGTTTGACTTTTCTGGCTTTCATCTCTGCGGAATTGATGTGTACCTAGGTGTCCCGAGACGCTCTTCATCTTCATTCAAGCATTAAAATTTCCACCCTTGCAACAGATAATGATCTGTAGGAATGAAAGAGGTTTTAATCCGTCGTCGTTTGCAGGCACGGGGTGCCAAAATTACACAAGCTTGTACGTCTTCAGAGAAGATAAACACCCTTTAACAGAAGGGCTAATGATGATTTGTAATCACCGCGCCTGCTAGCGGACACGTTACGCAAGCGCCTACGTGTAAAAAAAGAAGAGAAAAAAGATTGGAAATAAAAACAGGATGTATGGCGGAGCACATTTTTGACACACATCAACGTCAGCAGATTGCGCGCCCTGTCAGGACGCTCCTCTTGGGTGAACAAGGAGAGAGAGAACAACATTTACATTTCCGCAACACTTTACTTGCTTTGACACTTCTCTCTCTGTAGATCGGCAAGTTTCTCCTGAAAAGACGAGACAAGAATAACAGATGAACTCGACTTGAGGGTAAACAGACATCTGTTGTACTGCGCCAGAGAGAAAAACAGCTCCCAGTCCTGATTTTGTTGACTCATACTTAGCTAGTTCACTCAGGTCAGGAGCAGCTTTAGCGAAAGAAAAATACCATGATTTCGGGGTTTTTTTTCTTCTTCTTCTTCTTCTTCCTTTTTTTTCCTCTGTCTTCTCTCTCTGGAGCGTTCTACAAGTAAGCCAAGGGCGTGTGAAAGCGGGTTGTTGTCGAGACTCGCAAACATGCCTGGTGCAGTCACTCGAGGATTAGACTGCTTGGCTAATTTAAAGCACGGTGGCGGGTATAGACTCGGCTAATCGCGTGCGTTTAACCTTATCCTCCTCTTTAAAACTGTGCAAAGCTGCAAGTAATGCTTCAAAGATTTATTGGACAAAATATGTTTGTTAAGCCTCTGATTAAAGGATGAACATCTAGAGTAGGGAGACAGAGAGAGAGAGAGTGAGAGTGAGAGAGCATAAGTGCCTGATCCTCATCTGTGTTGGTTCAAACATTTGTGTATTTCCATGTTTTTTTTTTTTTTGGTTTTTTTTTACACTCTTTCGTCTTTGCAGCTCTTTCTAGGTTTGGAAAATCTCTGAGTGTAGTGGTTAGCATGTCCACCTCACAGCAAGTAGGTCCTGGGTTTGAGTCCCAGGCTTGGACGTTTCTGTTTGGTTGCATGTTCTCCCTATGCTTGTGTGGGTTTCCTCAGGGTACTTAGGCTAACTGGGTGTTCCAAATTGGATGTGAGTGTGAATCATTGCGTGTCCGTTGGCCCTCTGATGGTCTGCCGAGGTGTTTAGGGTATACCCCACCTTCACCCAGTGTTGGCTCAGCCTCCCTGCAACCCTAATAGGGTTCAGTGGTTCAGCAAATAAATATGAACGATGATAATTCATTGGGCTATTTGGATAAATTAAGGAATTTGAACTGGAACTCTTATGCTAAATAATGTAAAAAAAAAAAAAATGCCTTGGTTGATAAAATAGGGGCAGGATGGTGGCATAGTGGGGGCGGCACAGTGGCATCCTGCGGACAACGCTGTGGTTTAGCGGTTAGCACGTCTGCCTCACAGCAAGAAAGTCCTGGATGTGTCAAATTGCCTCTAGCTGTGATTGTGAATGGTTGTGTGTGTTTTGGCCCTGTGATAGATCGACGAATTCAGGGTGTATCCCACCTTCACCCAGACTCATCTGCTAGGCTGACCCTCCCAGTGATCCTACTGGGATCAAAAGGCTCGGCAAATGACAAGATAGGTGACGTGAAGCCACTTCTGAGGCTAGACTGGGTGGTTTCACCAAATCTGGACTGTTGAACGATTGAAAAAAAATGTCCCCAAGGTTCCCGGTCGTCTACTTCCGTAGCCTGTTGTGTTTTCATGAGGAATTACTGCATTTTTCCGTTCTCCTCTATCATCAGTAAGGTATTTCGCCCTGCAGAACTGCTACTATCGGAATGATTTTTATTCCAGTGCCTTTCTTTGTTGGTGTTCCATTATATCCTCCACACGGAGAGTTTTCTTTTGCACCTTTCCTTTAGTATAATGCCACTCCAGGAGGGGCTCACTCTTTTCTAACAGCCAGACAATAAAATATAGAAGATGTTTACAGTGATGTGTCAGAGAAGCGCCACTCTCTGGGGTTTTGCGGTAAATTATTGAATTCGTAGCACAGGTATAGGCTTTGCGTGATCAAAAAGATGAAGCCGAGAAATTGCACAGCAGTGTACACCCTAATGCGGTGGTCACCGACCCTGTTCCTGCACATCTGCTTTCCTAAAGACTTTGGCTCCAGCCCTAATCATGACCACCACATGACAATCTACTCACTGACTTAACCCGTGTTGATCAGCTAAAAGAGGTGCGTTAGACTTTGGCAAGAGATAAAATCTGCAGGAAGCTTGATCTCTTTGTTACCTGATTTCACAGTAAATATATTTATCATATGGCAACAATAGTATGCAAATACAAAATCACGTATGAAGCGGTTCGTATCGCCCTGCAAGTTAGCCGTCAGCTAGCTGCACTTTGCACTATGATCTATATATTCCATGTGGAGTGAAACAACCTGTCCCTGTCACTCACAGCCATCTCCAGCCAATCATGGGCATCTGTGAGCTTATTCGTACAAAGGGGTGGATGGCGCTTTCCGTGTGTTAGGCCGCCCCCGAATGCACATGTGCAGCAGTTCGTAATTGATGCATGTCACAGAAGGGGCGTGTGCATGCTTACTCCCCTCCCTGGTTGGTGGTGCTTGTATGGGATTAAAATTAAATTAAAATTGGGGGAGAAAAATGGGGAAAACTGTACAAGACCTTGGGCTGAGATTTCTCTGTACAGACCTCGCGCTTTGTTAATAAACAGAACCTTATTAGGGATATGTGTATGTATATAAAAAATAATGGAACATCCACAGTTCAAGGTCCATATATGTCTTTTCTTGAAGGTTATCAAGGCTATCGAGGAAGGTTACCGTCTTCCGGCACCCATGGACTGCCCTCCAGGTCTCCACCAACTCATGCTGGACTGCTGGCAGAAGGAGCGAGCTGACCGGCCCAAATTCGACCAGATAGTCGCCATTTTGGACAAAATGATCCGCAATCCCAGCACGTTGAAAACGCCAGTGGGAACATGTACGAGGTAAAAAAAACAAAAAAAGAAAAAAAAAAACAACAATGGTTGTGTTCATGAAGAAACTGATTGCGATACCACCGAGTATCGCTACCTGAGGTTCACCACTCAGTCTTCGATGTTATATCAAACTGTTTATGTTATTACTGCAATTTGGCTGTTTTTTTTTTGGTGTAACTGGATTCATCAGACAATCCCTGTCTGTCCTGTGCTCAGTGTGTCCACTTGAATAAATCCTGGAAAATCAATACGGCGACAGCGCTGCCATGACTTTATGGTCAGCAGCGGTGCTTTAAAATCAATCGCTGTAATGAGAGACTTTTTTTTTTCTTTGAAGTCCTGTGTAGGCGCTGACGCCTACCCACTGTGCTATTTATCAGTTCAAATCCATTTACGAAGGGAACGACGCCCGGGAAAGAGGACATAACCTGAGAAGCTGCAGGGAGAAAGGAGCTTAGTGCACTTAGCGGGAGGGATTCTTGCTTCGAGCTTTACCTTTAGGAAGGAAAATAACAACGTCCTGTCTTTACAAAAATGAAGATAGAAGATTATTAGGGTTGGAATTGGTATTAGGTATAATTGGTTGTCTGTGGGCTTGCGTCATGCATCATTTTAAGCAAAGGAAAAACTGTGGCTTGTTGGGTTCCGGGTGATCACGCTGATTTCCTGTCATTTTCAGACCCATCAGTCCTCTGCTGGACCAGAGCCCGCCAGACTTCAGCTCATTCTGCTCGGTGGGCGAGTGGTTGGAAGCCATTAAGATGGAGAGATACAAAGACAACTTCACAGCAGCCGGCTACAGCTCACTCGAATCCGTGGCGAGGATGACAATCGAGTAAGGAACCGTAGACTTGCAGTAGACTTAATCTGACTGATTTTGTTCACTACAAAGCAATGGATATCACATTGCATCACTTGGGGTCTCATAGCAAGCTTGAATGGTCAAACCCATCGCCCTTAGGGGGGGTCCTAGGTGGTGCATCGACAATTACCATCTGAGAGGTCGAGAGTTTGAGCCTCGGTTGGTGTAGCAGCCTTCGGGGACCATAGGAGCTAATTAGCCAAGCTCTCAGGGGACGGAGGAATGCTATACGCTCTCATCCCTGTCACTCAAAGCAACGTTAACCCGTCATGGGTGTCAGCACTTTCCTCCAAGTGTGTTACGCCACCCTGAATATGAATGCACAGCAGGTCGAAACGAATACGGTGGCTGGCATCACCTGCCTCGGAGGAAGCGCGTGCTTGCCTGGCCCTGGTTGGTAGCCGTTGAGGGACAGGGAAGTACTCGTTGATGGGTGGGACTAAATTGGGTGAGAAAAATCAGAGGAGGAAAAAAGAGCGCTGTTGAATTCTTGGTTCTGATTGGTTACACGGTATAATCAGAACAGTAGATGTGCACAGTTGTTCCACTTCTATAAGTGATTTGTAAACAGGAAGTAACCTGTTCCTAGAATATCGACACCAAGCAACATTTATTCATTCATTTATTCATTCATTTACCGAACCTCTTCATTCTTTATTAGGGTCATTAGGAAGGCTGGTGTCTATCTCAGCCAATTCTGAGTGAGGACGGGGTACGAACTGAACAGCTTGCTTGTTCATCACTGGGCAACGCATACAACCATTCACACCTAGGGGCGATTTGGAACAGCCAGTTAGCCTAATGCACATGTCTTTGGACTGTGGGAGGAAACCGGAGAACCCGGAGAAAACCCATGCAAGCACAGGGAAAACATGCAAACTCCACACAGTAAAGCCCCTTCCGAGCCTGGGACTCGAACCCAGGACCTTCCAGGTGTGATGCAGATATTCTAACCTATCTACGCCTCTGTGCCGCCCTTAGAACATGCAAACTCCACACCGAAACGCCCTTGCTGAGTCTGGGAACCCAGGAGTTTCTTGCTGACCTCTAAACAACATTAAGCATATCTATATTGATTTTATTTTAAAAAGAAAGACTTTAAGGCTGCAATTCATTAAATGGGAGGCTCAGGATGTTCTTTTTTATTTATTACACAAACCTCAGGATGGTGACAGTCATGCTGCTGAATCACTTCACCTCACGTTTTGTTCCCTACTTTAAAATGATACTTGAGATGATGGAAACCAGCATTTATTGCCTTAAAAACACATTTTGGCTGCATTTCCTGTCGAAGACCAGATTTCCTTCCTGATCTACTGTATGTTCACGCCCGTCACGCCGTGGCTGCTAGATTCCTGTCTCTTTTCCCTTCACCAAATATTGTACAAGTCTATTAATCTTCTACACTCTTTCATAGTGATTTATGCATGTGTGTTTGTGTGTGTGTGTGTGTGTGTGTTTTTAACAGAGACGTGATGAGTCTGGGAATCTCACTCGTGGGCCATCAGAAGAAAGTCATGAGCAGTATACAGACTATGAGAGCGCAGATCCTGCACCTGCACGGCACAGGCGTCCAGGTGTGACGGACAACCGCCCGGAAGCGCCCCCTGGGAGCGGGGTGGGGACTTAGAAGATAGCGCGGGTAATGACCGCAAAATAAAATAAAGAACACTAATAAAAACCACACGACGTCTCTCTGGAAACGGTGACTTCGGAGACAAGGACTCGTTTCTTCGTTCTCTGGCGAAGGACGTTAAGTGAAGGGGTCGAATCAGCGAACGTGCAGAGAGGGGGGAAAAAGGAAGGAGAGAATGCTACCTGGAAACACGTCAGTGGAGAGACAGAGCGTTTTCTAGCAATTTGATGCTTTTTTTTTTTTTTGATGTTTAATTTTTTTCTCTCTGCTCATCGCTGGTATTGACTTCAGTAGAATATGGATATTTTTTACAAAGATTATGGACTAATGCACAAAAGTAATCAAATCCAGTACAAAACCAGTTTCCTTTCCTTTTCCGATCCACTGGGAACATCTTAAACCGCCATCAGTTTTCCCCTGCGTCCTTTAAGTTTGATGGTTTTGCCTTATTGGATTTTTTTAAAGCGTCGATGTGACAACAGGGTAAAAAAAATATTAAATAAAATTTAAAAAAGCCGCCGCTCTCGGCAGCAGGACAGAAGCACGGACCTCAACACGGACTCAGCTTCTGACCTCAGAAACCTCGCAGTGTTGTGTTGTTTTGTTTTTTCTTTTTTCTTTTTTTCTTTTTTCTGACTCCTCCGCATTTGCAATCTCTTGGGAGTATTTCTCGAGTGTGCTTCAACGTGCCCGGCGTACAGGTGGCCGAGTTTATGACACGGCTGAAAGTTAAGAACTTTAAGAACCACGTCTTGACAACAAGCTCTATAGTTCCAATATTATTAATATAATTTTTTTTGAAATGCATTGTTTTTTTTTTTTTCTCATTCTGTTGCCTGCCTTAGTGTTCCTGTTGTTGTTGTTTTTTGTTTTTTAATCTTGAGGTGACTCCACGTAAACATAGCACTATTGAAAGACAGTATTTAATATAACAAGGTTCAAAGGTTCATTTTTAAAAACATTTTTGGTTTTTTTTTTGCTTGTTTTTTTTTTTTTTTGGCAACCCAATCCATTTAGTCCTACATTAAATAACTGATATTACTTATATAAACCATAGATTTGAATATTTGAGGAACGTAAGGAATTTCTTCTAATGAACAATTCTCACTTTTCTTTCTCTCTTTCTCTCTTTTTTTAAATTTTTTATTTTTTTTGGTGTAGAACATGCTCGTTCTCG
>JAOUQZ010000024.1:2824385-2849385 GCA_028564935.1 Neosilurus hyrtlii
AAAAAAACTCATCAGAATACTGAGAGGAAACCAACTCACACTCAGGTACACACACACACACACACACACACACACACTATATTGCCAAAGGTATTCACTCACCAATTCAGATAAGTGAATTCAGGTATTCCAATCACCTCTCTACTACTCGCTACTAAATATTGCACAGTCAACTGTCCGTGAAATTATATCAAAGTGGAAGCGATTGGGAATGACAGCAACTTATACACATAAAATGACACAGGGGGTCAGCAGATGCTTAGGCGCATGGTGCGCAGAGGTCGCCAACTTTCAGCAAAGTCAACCCGCTACAGACCTCCAAACTTAATATGACCTTCAGATTAGCTCAAGAACAGTGCGTAGAGAGCTTCATGGGATGGGTTTCCATGGCCGAGCAGCTGCATCCACCCCATACATCACCAAGTGCATTATCCCAAGTGTAAAGTTTGGTGGAGGAGGGATTATGGTGTGGGGCTATTTTTCAGGAGCTGGGCTTGGCCCCATAAGCCCCTGTCACATATTACCGATTTGCAGAACTTATGCAACGTTTGACAAATTTCTATAAAACGCTGATATACACTGAACTATCGATGTTATTTCAGTTTTGAATGTATGCATAACTCATTAGTAACTTACCAGAACCTATCCAAAACTTATAACCAACTTATATTAAACTTATCTCCAATGTATATTGACATATAAAGACGTATCTTGCGTGTTCTGGACGACCGCAGAACTTCTTTCTAACTTACAGCTAGTGTATTATGGGCATATTGCCAGTGTTTAGGGCAAAAGTCTTTCAACCCTCTGCTATGGCTTATGTTGCCACCAGACAAGTGACTCATTTTGAACCTCGGTAGGTGAGCAATGTATAAATCTAAAAAGAGAAAAGTTTCTGATAAAAAAAGAATGTTTAAGGACAGATTCATTTGCTTGGGAGAGCATTCATATTGTGATGTCCGACTGCACAACAGAGTCCGGTGGCTGTCCAGAGGGGAGGTACTGAAACAGTTTTCTATGTGTCTGGGGCACATAAAAGCTTTTCTGGAAGATTGCACAGTTGAATATGACTGTATTTACATCTGTGCCAGCCCAATCTTGAGCTCAAACTGGCCGACACTGCTGACAAAGACATGTGGGTGTCTAAGTTCAGAAGCATGACAGCTGATCTTGAAGATGTTGCTCGTCAGAAGGTCATTCTTGCTCAGAAGCACAAATAGTGACACTGAAAACCTTCCAAAAACTGGACAAAGTTGTGTTCGCTACATGGAGTGCCATTCCCGGCACTTACATAAACTTGGGAAAAGTATGTATTTGGAGTCCTGTCCATCTTTGGATCCACATACTTGTGTGAGCAGGGTTTTTTTCCCCATCATGAACTACATCAAATGTAAACATCTCTCATCATGACGTCTTACAACCCTATATGAGCAACATAGAGCCGCTGTGCAGTGGAGTTCAGGAGGGGAAATCACATTAATCAGGTTAAAGAAATAATTTAATGAGCTATTATTATGAAAATACATATTCTTATATCAAACACTGAACTGCGTTTTACATTCACATTCAAGGTTGTTGGTGAAATACGATTTCTTCGCCATGACCGTGATGTTGATACTGCGATGTCTACTGCGGATCTCATTTGAATCAGTGAGCGACAGCTTTTATAAGTCACGTGATCAATCATCAGGGATACACCGCTGCATAAGTTGTTACAACATGTTGCATAAGACTATCGTTGGTCATAATTGCGAACGCTGCCAACATGCTAGGCATTAGTTGGTATAAGATATACATAGGTTCAAAGTACACCAGACATTATATTCAACTTATGAGTAACTTACAAATAACGTGTGAGAACGATCGCATAACTCACCTTCAACTTATGGCCAGCGTATGCGGACCGTATGAGCCACCCGCTAGCATACGCCAAAATTTTGGCATGCACAAAATTCTTTCACGTCCTCACTGTACTACAACTTTAACTAGTGGGCTGTAACTTAC
Organism: Neosilurus hyrtlii; assembly: GCA_028564935.1. Lineage (NCBI taxonomy): Eukaryota > Metazoa > Chordata > Actinopteri > Siluriformes > Plotosidae > Neosilurus > Neosilurus hyrtlii. The sequence continues at coordinate 2,826,390 of JAOUQZ010000024.1, forward strand.
ACAAAACTTACCCACTACTTATTCAACATATGCCAGCGTATTCACAAAAATTCTCTCATGTCGTCAAATGCTGGCTAAATCGTTAATGTGTGATGGGGCTTTAGTTCCAGTGAAAGGAACTCTGAATGCTTCAGCATACCAAGAGATTTTGGACACTTTCATGCTCCAAACTTTGTGGGAACAGTTTGGGAATGGCCCCTTCCTGTTCCAACATGACTGCGCACCAGTGCACAAAGTAAGGTCCATAAAGACATGGATGAACGGGACTGGTGTGCAAAAACTAGACTGGCCTGCACAGAGTCCTGACCTCAACCCGATAGACACCTTTTGGATGAATTTGGGAGGACATCAATGTCTGACCTCACAAATGCGCTTTTGGAGGAATGTTTAAAAATTCCCATAAACACTCCTAAACCTTGTGGAAAGCCTGCCCAGAAGAGTTGAAGCTGTTATAGCTGCCAAGGGTGAGCCGACGTCATATTAAACCTTATGGATGAACAATGGGATGTCACTTACGTTCATATGCGTGTGAAGGCAGATGATCGAATACTTTTGGTAATGTACTGTATATACTTTAACATATATACATGTATACACACACACACACACACACACATATCCTTTTTTTTTTTTTTTTAAATATCCAATCATATTACTGATTTGCTGCCAATTCACAACATTAGTTGGAAAATATTCCTCCAGCATTTTCCTTTTAGTGTAACTTTATTTTTTATAGAATAACTTAAAGTTAATATTTTCATGAAATAGTAAAATATCTCACTTCCAACACTTGATATGTTTTCTTTTCTACTGTGAATAAAATATAGGTTTATGAGATTTGCAAATCATTGCATTCTGTTTTTATTTACATTCTTATGTAGTGTGCCATTGGAATTGGGGCTGTACATTTTTTCATATAGGAGATTTTTAACATATAGGAGATTTTAATTTACTAAATCACTGCAAAAAAACCTCATTATAAAAACACTAAATGACAATTATTTGGATATAAAAAGGAATGCATGAGTTAAATATTACACTAAACCCTTAGTGTAAATCACTCACGGCTTATGAACAATAGTGCTATAATCCTATTTGTGTGTGTGTGTGTGTGTGTGTGTGTGTGTGTGTGTGTGTGTGTGTGTGCGTGCGTATGCGTGTGCGTGTGCGCGTGTGTCTTGCGTTGTTAGCATTTAAGAGGGTCATATACTTATGCAGCTTGAGTTGAGGTATAAAACATGAACTACACCACCAAGGCAAGTCAAGGCAAATTTATTACATGAAGTTTATCTGCAACATGTCATTTTGATATCTGTGGTGAACCATAACCATGCGACTTCCATCTAATCTGCACCACAACAGCCTATAATGACAGCTATATATTATAGTTTGTATGTATAGACGTAAGTCAATATCCCCAACAAACAGCATTAGAACCAGTTTCATGCTACTGTGCTCAGACCTTAAACCCTCATTAACTAGCTTTAAAAATAAGCCCCCTGTGAGACCAACAAGATTCCCCAGGCGCAGTGTGATATGTGCCACTGCAATATCCTTTAACATATCTGCATCTAAACACTTTATATCAACCTGGCAATTATACACAGTTGTTAAGCAGCGAAACCCAATTTTAGCTACCAAAACCAGGTGTCTACTGCCCTTTTCTGTTTTATGTCAACACACAGCTTCTGGACATACCACATGCTCAGCAAACATTTTATGCATTTCTTTCTTAAACAAAGTTAAATTATATTTAACACCCACAAAAAACCTTGAACATGTAGAAATTCCCAGTTTGTTTACAAAATTATTAAAAAGAAAATATTTTAATACAAACATTAATCCAAGTTTAACAGGTTAATAATATATTCTATAGTATATTCTACCTGGGATGGAAAAGTCGGACTGGTATGCTATCTTGGGAATAAAAATCATTATTCCAAGTGAATAATGCTTGAATCAAAATGACGAATGCTCACATTTTGTCATGGTCACTTGGACCATGCAGTGTAATCACTACTCACTCACTCATTGCTGAACCGCTTAATCATAGCAGGGTTGCAGTGAGGCTGGAGCCTATCTCAGCCAACGCCAGACAAAGGCAGACACCCTGAACAATTTGCCAGTCCATCGCACAGCCAACACACACAACCTTTCACACTCACCCTCACACCTAGGGGAGATTTGGAACAGCCAGTTAGCCTAACCTGCATGTATTTGGACTGTGGGTGGAAACCAGAGCATCCGGAGAAACTCCACGCAAGCACAGGAAGAAAATACAAACTCCACCTAGATATGCCGTCACCAAGCCTGGAACTCAAACCCAGGTCCATAATCTCTGCGATACAAAAAACTTGAAGGGATCATGTTGTCAAGTTCATCAAGATCCCCTACATCAAGGTCCGTTACGCTCTGTTACGGTCTGTTAAGCTATAATGCTCTCTACTACGATTCCCACATTCAATCACAATTTGTATCAAATCGTAATACATTGTAATAATCAGCGTGATCCTCTCGACTCCACCAAGTTCCTTCAAGATCATCATAAATCCACCAAGTTCTCTCAAAATCATCACGATTCTCTCAAACGGTGAGGGAGAACAAAAGAGAAAAATCTCTGAAGACGGAAGTAATTCAGAAATGAAGGAACTGCTGCCAATTAAAGGTGAGTGAAGCTCTTTGTCTGACGAATGCTGTGTTATATTAGAAGGTCATTATAAATTAATCACCTTGGATCTGTAAGAACACGAACTACAAAAAAAAAAGAAAAAGTTGAAAAATAAGTTCAAGTGTTTAAAACAGAATCTATTGTGCAAGAATTTTGCTTTATGTTACATACTACTGTATGTAAAAGGATCTGTATGCCAAATGCCAAAGAGCACATCCTGGGTAAAGTATTCTTTGAAAACCACAAGATCTCAAGCACTACTGGTAAAGGAATACTGAGAAAGTTTTGAATGTTTTAAAGTGACACACCATCTGTATGACCTTGTTCAAGCCCCTCTCTTGGTACTAACCCTGGTTCATTTATATACATGTGCTGGCCAAAAAGTGCAGTAAATCACCTGAACACACTGATAACACACACAGCAGCAAGGTTACATTCCACTGCTTACATTCCACTTCATGACCCTGTCCAAGATTACAAAGCAGCGTTGTGTGCACGTGCGTGTGTATGTGTGCGTCCATGCGTGTGTATGCACATGTGTGCAGTGATTGAAGAGAGAGCAAACCTATGGAGGGAAACAGCTGTGTGAAAAAAAAGAGTCTGCATTGAAGAGATAGAGAAAGTGAACAAGATGATTTACTAGGTGTGGTAGGAGATATCCATGTGGAAAGGTGTGTGTGTGTGTGTGTGCGCTTACTGGGCCTCGAAGGTCAATAAGTTCTTGTCTCATCTGGCCGATCAGGTTGTCTTTAGCCATAAGTGAACGATATAGCCTCTCATTAAATTCAATTAGCTCACCATGCATCTCAGCCACCTATAAAACACACAAACACAAACACACATATAATAAAATCACTGTAGGAGGTCAATGATCCAGGCTCTGTGCCAGTGACTGACTGAGAACAAATCCCCTGTCTATTCAAGAACAACTGTTTGGCCATTCAGTAAGAGCCTCAACTACTTGGATTGTGTCCAACTATACGTCCCTTTGAGGTAACAATTCATCTGCTGAATGAATTGATGTAAAATTTAAATGTCTTCTGACCACTAAAAAAGGAAAACACACATTCTGAAAACAAGTCATGTGGAAAAAGCCATTAAAATACTTAATATCTACTATTTAAAATCACAGCGTGGTTAAGCTGTCATGCCGGTCAATTGAGGGACGGAGTGCGTCTTACAGGTGTATTTGTGTGTGTGTGTGTGTGTGTGTGTGTGTTCATTATATTCAGTTGCACTGCTGCCAGCCGGTTCATCATCTGTCACAACACCTAAGTGAAGGAGACGGTGAGACAGCACCATACCAAGCCAGCATTCATTTGCTTATGGAAATCATGTGCCAATGTACATTTGGAAAGGCAATGCCTCGCCTGACAGAGGAATTATGTCCATTCTGACATGTTTCTTTCTGTTGCTTCCTATAGAATAGCCCAACTTAAAAAAAACAGGTGCACCACCACTCTAAAAATCAGAGAGATAAAAAAAAAAAAAATAATAATAATAATAATAATAAAAACAAACAGTGACATGCAGCTTCATGGTTTGTCAAACAAGATAGACACAGGAATTACAGGTAATGCCATTTTAATTCTAATGAAGTGAAACAGTAGGAAATCTATGTGGCATGCAGCTGCCTTCTGAACGAATGAGATTAAAAACAGAGGAGAAAGTTTTAACACAATACTAACTCATGAAAAAAAAAAAATCTCCAAACCAAAAGTGTCAAAAGATTACAATCGGAAATATCAGGGTCATAAAAGTGAGCATGCAGTTTTAGGTGGAGTTAGGTTTAGGTGGATGGATCAACAATCGACACCTAATTTAAAAATGACATGAAGTTACAGGTGTACCAGGAAAATTACAATTAATCCATCATGCAGTTTCTCCGCTGTGTGACATCTGTGGCCTGTAAAGATTTCTTGGAAAATATTTAATAATTACAAAAAAAATTAAAAATGGAGAAGCAACCTTACACACAGTGTAAGGTGCCTCTACCACATAGCATGGGTAATAGCATGGGTAACAGGCAGCATCTGAGTACTAGTTTTAATTACCCATGTGCTCCTCTTACACTATGTTCTATATGTTCATTTGAAGGATTAAAGCTGGGGTTGGTAACTTTTAAGCTGTATACACTACTAAGCTGTATACATTGGTTAAAATGGTCCTTACACCTCAAGATCTCAAAAAGGTCCAATTAAATGATTAAAAATCCTCCATCTGTGGACACTGTAATCTTGTAAAAACACCAGCCAATCAGCGCCGTGAAGTCCGTCTGGAAATATCCAGTCAAATGCTCCCATTTCTCTCTGCTCATGTATGACCCTAATGTGCATGGACCAGCAGTCAGAGCGGAGCTCATGCATGTGGAGAAGGGGGGAATGGCTTGAAAAGGTTCTCCGAGGGCAGGAAAGGGTTTAACCAAAGCCCTGAAGAGATTCTGCGTCCCAATATTGCTATCATTTCAGGTTACCAACCCCAGCTTTAACATGATGACTGGAGTTTGACCTTTCAAGTTCACTCAAGGTCAAAGATAATTGTCTTTTTAGAAAGTCTGTTCATGGCTTTGTATTAATGTTCAATAGTAATGGCATGTCTATCAGCACCCGTTAAAAGTCAATTTTGCCTCTAAGCCTCACCTTTGACCTTGGCATGAAATTTAATTATTTCCGAGACTCAGGCAGGCAGTTACCCCACTGGTTATGAGGTTTCTATTTTTATTCTATTTGAGCATCTATTTAAACATGTCCTGCAGTTGAACTTACAGTGCAGACCTCAAGACGACATTATCCTTTCTGGTTGATTATAGTGACAATGATTATTATGGTGTAGTGTATAGTTTACTCTGATGAATTATTTAAATATTAATATATCAAATTTGTGCTATCTGTACTGATTGCATAATATTCTTAACCAGGTGAAATTAAATTTCTACATCTTTTCTGTGTCGGTGCTGTCATCTTTCACTACTTTTAACTGTATGAGACCATCACAAGCAAAACCATCATAAGCAGTGTTTCAGTTATACCTCAGGTCACACACACTTTCTCCTAGTTGCCTTAAAATCTGAAAATTATGCTAACCTTTAGTCCAGAGCCAAACTTTTTAACTTAAGTGTAACTTTTTATTTTAAAGTCAAAAGAAGACTGATTTCTCAATAATATCCCCAGCACAAGCACGACCAACAAATATTGATGTATTTGCATCTGCAGCTGTATGGATACACTAAGAGAAACAAGTATGTTACAATCAGCTATAAATAGCGGGGCTCCATGCTTACGCAAATGTCATAAAGCCATGAGCTCAATTTTGTTGGCGCGTCCATGCTCACGTGCCCACACAGGAAACCCAATGCACGAGAAAGAGCCACCGTTGGTGCTGACTGCAATTTCTTGCGTAGTCAATGGTTTTTCGAATATTACTGAAACGACATTAAGATACATTATGGCTCTTTCTTTACTAAGAATAAATAAAAACCTTTTAAGAATAAAGAAAAAAATTTTCGGAGCTCCCTAGTAGGAGACATATTTAATTTATTCATCTACAATACTTGATACTGTAAGGTGCTACAAAGAAAGACTGTTGTTAACATAGTTTCATTGGATCTTGTGTACAATGACAAAGTTGTTCTTCTTCTTTTAAGAAGTGTCTAAATATTGAAATTAGTGAAATTCTATTAAAAAAAATGTTTATATGGCTTTTATTAAATGCTTTCTCAGGGCATGAAGATGCATTTGCATGTCTGTGACACATGAACAGAATATGCACAAATCAAAACTTCTCCAACTCATAAAACATACAGTATTGGTACTACAGAGCTTTAAAGACCACAAGATGAAAATCAACCAGAAGAGGTCAAAATGTTTCAAACTGACAAACTCTCAATTAAAGATGAAGTGCTTCGGAGGGGGGACTGACACGATAGATGGCTGTAGCACATCACAGCTGTTTGAAAAATTGCATGAAAGTGCAATAACACTCTAATTACCTCCAGGAGACAGAAACCAGAGCTTTGGGTGAGTTTCAAGTAAAGTCACATATATTTTACTGTTTATTTGTGTGTAAGCAGCGTACTGTATCCCAGACACAGACTGCATATTCAGGAGCAACATGTGAGTATTGTTGCATCTTCAACACCCACATACAGTGGCAAGCTGCTGCTCCACACACACACACACACATACACACACACACAATTTAATAATTTATTTAATACCCAAGCTTTCAAATGGGACATTAAAAATGGGAATTAATTTTAAGCGTGAAGGAACCCAATTAATTTTCTGTGAAACTGTGTTTGTGTGTGAATGTGTGTGTGTGTGTTAGAGAATGAGAAAGAGACCTGTTCACGGTCAGAAAGAATATTTCCAGAAATTATCTTCCTGGTGTCTCCAGTCTGTTAAGACGGACGGACAAGTAACTGCGTTCAGACATCAAATAATTTTTTGGAGGCAAAAGTGCACGCCTACATCTCTTTTCTCTCATCCTGACTATACCCCCGCCAGGGCACTTCAGTGAAATCTGAACAAAATCTCCACAATTCTCTGAGTTTAACAACACAGAGAATAAGAAAGCTTTTATGCCTTCACACAGGACACAGTCAATATTCATAGTTATACATATATTCATTCATAATATTCATAGTTACTCAGTATTCATAGTCTTGCCTCTATATTCATTTATTTTAAAGAAGTGCGAGAAGGCCAGGTGAGCCCATGGGAGACTCAGCAGAGCCAGCAGATCCTGCTTCTAACCGCTAATGTGTTCATGACCATACAATATACAGAAAGCACCAGGAGCAAACCTCACAGCTTTAAAAGTTCATTATTTCTACTGCAGGAGTTCTGTTTGCCAATATAGGTGATGAAAAGAAAAGAAGGAACATTTATGATGATTAGGAAGGGGCACTCTGGAACTTTCAAAAGCCTTCAAATGGAATTCTTTCACTTAGACAGAATAACCAACTGATTTCAGCAAAACTTCTGACTTTGTAAATCGCTTCTTTTAAAAACCTACTCATCAAAACCAAAAAGCAGAAAGTCCATTACACTCCATTCCAATCCAACTTCCCCATGAGGTAAAAGTCATTTATTTCAGTGACAACGTACGTGGCAGCTTATAGAAATATTGCAGTAATTATTGCAGTAATACCAGGTTGTGTGCTGTGTCCTCTTTCCTGGGTGTGTGTTTAGCACTGTGTTCTGTGTAGCACTCAGGTTTGGGTGTGAAAAGTGGAATAGAGTCAGAATGAGAGAGCGATAATGAATGCAACAGAGAGAGAGAGAGAGAGAGAGAGAGACAGAGGTGCAGGTTTTCATTGCAGTTATGAACAAATAGAATAGAATATATTCTAGAATGGAGTTTTCTTTAAGTTTTTTTGACAAAACATTCCTGGGGAATGTTAAAGTATTATTGTGAATATTCAATTTCAAATTAAAATTAAATTTTTCAAATTTCAAATTCAAATTTTATTGTATCTTCATGCATCTTTGATGTATCTTCATGACCTTTTAAGGACTCGCACAGTGATTTCAACTGCATTTAATCCATGTCTTGTTATTTAAATGTGGGGGGAAAAAAATTCACCAGGCAACATGGTGACATAATGATTAGCATTTCTGCCTAACTAGCAAGAAGGTCCTGCGCTCAAGTTCCGGGCCTGGCAAGAGCGTTTCTGTGAGGAGTTTGCATGTTCTCCCCATGTTTTCGTGAGTTTTCCGGTTCCCTCCCACAGTCCAAAAGACATGCACATTTGGCTAATTGAGTGTAAATGTTTTCTTTGTTTGTTTTTGTTTGTTGTGTGTGCATGTGTGTTTAATCCTCATGCAATATTTAGTCAGTCAGTCATCATCTTCCGCTTAGTCCAGGGTCAGGTCACGAGGGCAACAACCTTAGCGGTGAGGTCCAGATGTCCCTCTCACCAGCCACCCCCTCCAGCTTTTCCGGGGGGATACTGAGGCATTCCCAGACCAGCCGAGAGACAAAGTCACTCATGCAATACATTTTATGATAAATATCCATTCACCTGAAAGACCGTAGCATCCTCTGATCTTCATAAAGCCCTGAAGGATGTCATTCGAGTATTCCAGCAGCTCTGTGCAGCTGTACTGTCATGGAACAGTAGAAGACCCGCTGTCCCGGACCACGCCACTACACACTCTGACTTTGTCTTGATGCCAACACTAACCCTGCACCTCCTCAACATCAGTCCCAGCCAACCAACTTCTGGAACCTCCCCAGAACAACAGGCGTGCCAGCTTAGCTCAACACCCCAGCAAACTCACAGTCCAACAGCTGTGCCATGATGAACAGCAAGAGTAGCAGAGCAACACCAAAGCACTGAGGATTGCAGCCAGCAGCATTTTTGCAGATTAAACAGCTGTTCACTCTCACCAGCACCAGACTGATGAACAAACAGCATAATTCAATGTGTGGATTTATCTTTATTTGAAGAATGAGATCATGATCTCTTTCAGTGTGCATCACTGAATGCAGCAGGGTCTCAATGTTTGAGTGGAAAACTGAAACCATGGGATTTAGACAAAACAATTCCAGAGACCAAGTGGGAGTGCAGAAATCCACACACTGTAAGAAGTCATGGAAAACTCAAGGGCAGTATAAACAATTCCAGAAAAAAAATGTTCCCAGGGAAATTATCCTTCCAAACAGGCCCAACATTGCTTACAGTTTCTGCATCTCTGTAATGAATGAGTTCTTCATTACAGAGATGTATTAAACTATGCAAATCTATACCAGAGTAGGAAAAAAAGCCAATACACACAAGCACAATTGACACTAATTGAGTCAATCAACACAAATAGTATCTGGATGCACATCACTGTAAATCACTTTATAATCAAATAACCATTAAAAAAAAACCTAAAAAAACAACATAACAGAGAAACTAAGCAAATTAGAATTGGCAGTAAAAGACTTCCAGAATCCCCTGGACTCCCCGATTACTAAGCAAAGACAAATGATCTACTCTTAAACAGATGAAAGATGGACCTGATGGCATCCTAAATGAATTGATCCAGCACACAAGTAAACATGTACCATTCGCTAGTGCTGTATTGAATATGATCCAGATTGTGGGTTATATCCCTCCTGTCAGGATTTAGGGTTTATTCTGTAAGTATACTGATACATGAGGGAAGCAAAGGTGTGTGCATCTGTTCTAATCCCACAGAAGAGCCACTGTAGCACCATCCTCTGTTACTTTTAATGGCTATGACAAAAAGGAGTCTGAAAACACAGTGCACTGGAGCCTTGTATGGGGCTGCTGAGCTGTATACCAGTCAGGTGGTGTTATTGTTATGGCTGGTTGGTGTATACACCAGTCTGATGTCCACTCACCAACTGGAATTCCAAATGGGACAAACACCCAGCTAGAATAATACACATATAAATACATAAACATAAAATTTACAGATTTTTTTGTATTCCCGAACCGGCAGGAAAATGAGTGGCAGCAGGGGGATTGAGCGGCACCTTCCCCTCCTCCACCTTCACAGCTGAAGTGCCCTTGAGCAAGGTACCAAACCCCTAACTGCTCGCTGGGTGCTGCAGTGTAACAGCCCACTGCTCCTAGTGTGTCTGCTCACTTTGGATTGCTTAAATGTAGAGCCATGATTTCATTTCCTCTATCAAAATTAAACATCTAAAAAGAAAAAAAAAAACAAAACACAACAAATTCAGTTCAATTGAACTGATATAAGAGATAGAGAAACATGATACTGCTGTGCTCTGAAAAGGAAAAGAGCACAAGCAGGACTGAGAGCAGTGTGGCATGATGCAGCTCTCATGCCTGTAATTGGATGTAAAACAAGTTTGAGGTACAAACAGAGAGAATAGGCTTAGCAAACGCAAAGAGTCCTGAACTAGCAAGAGAGGGCGAGTGTGTGTCAGTATATGAGATAGTGAAAGTGAGTGAGAGTATGTGTGTGTGTGTGAGAGAGACAGAGAGAGACAGAGAGAGATAGAGAGAGAGAAAGCTGGATGCATAATAACTTAAGTCAACCCTGTACTTACTCATAACACAAACTGTTCTCCAGCACATCGATTCATTTTCATCAATTCATTAGTTCATCACTAATCCTCAGCAGGGAAACAAACAACTTCTGCACATGACATCTTCAAATTATTATAACGATCCTCATCACACAGAGCTATTAATGACTCCTATATCCATCACTCAAAGCAAATATACAGCAAATAAATGTACATTTTAAAATCATTACAGAATAGTATGATCTGTAAACTGACGGCATGACGCAGAGGATCATGAACTTTTCCCATATCCATTTGGGGGGAAAATAAACAGCATGATGATTCACAACTTGTGAAGCGTTATACCAAGGGTTGAAAAACAGCCCTTTATAAAATACAGTAATAGGAATGAGGGGGAGAAGCAGAGGTACTCACTGACAGATTTATACTGGAACAATTTCAAATGAGAGGAAATTTTAGAGCATCGCCTGCTCCGGTACAAACTTTAGCTGACCAGATTCAGTAAGCTAATGCCCAGTGCTGCCTCAGATTCCTGTTCTTGGCTGACAGAAAGAAGAACCTGATGTACTTTTTTCTCCACACATTTGTAAAGAGTAATTATGTTACTTACTTGAGCATTCCTGTGAGCTTGAACCCATCTAGCCACTCATTCCTTCTCACTGAAAAAATGCTTGAATTTATCTCACAATTCAAATTATTAATTGTGCAGAAATAAGGTATCACACAACTTCTTTATTCATTAATTTTTTAAGCCACGTAATCCTAATTAGGGTCATGGAGAGGCTGGCACCCATCTCAGCCGACTCTGGGTGAGGGCAGAGTACACCCAGGACAGGGCCAACACTTACACAACCATTCATAATCACCTAGGTGCAATTTGGAACATCCAGTTAGCCTATTGTGCATGTTTTTTGATTGTGGGAGGAAACTGAAGTACCCGGAGGAAACCCACCCAAACACAGGGAGAACATGCAAACTCCACAAAGAAACTCTAAAGCACAGAAATCAAACCCAGGCCTTCTTGCTGTGAGACAGACGTGCTAACCATTGTGCCAACCTGCCTCCCACAACTACTTCAGAATTTCTCCAAAGATATTTCCTCACTTGGAGTTTTGATGAGTATTATAAACAGCACTGTTCATAACCTTCCGCAGTGTTACTCAGTTATGTTAAGACCGGGTTACTAAATATCAGTTCTGAGCATATAAGTCACATTATTTTCATACTCATCAAAAGCATTAAGTGAGCCCTTGCCCTCCGAGATACTGCCACCCTGGAAAGAGAACATTTAGAATAACGCTGTGTAGATTTGCAGTCCCACTTCATATTGTTTGCATTCTGAGATGCTTTTCTGCTCTGTGTGGTTATGAAAAGTGGTTATTTTAGTTACTTTTGCCTTTTTGATAGCCTGATAAATGCACTAAAACCATGTCATAAAAAATTATTCACTCCAACAAGGAGGATAAGTTTTTGATGCCATTGGTTTCATTTGGTGCCACTGGCTTCATCTCCCAGTTTGTTAATTGGTTGGCAGCTCTATGCAAAAGGTTTTTGACTTTAAACAATATTTTTGGAGGGGTGGATTATGGCCAAAATAACACTCCATTAGACTTTGGCGGCGATCTGAATCAAGATCTGGATCTGGGATCTATCACAAATGAAAATGCAGCATTCTGGATGATCTGATGATCCAGGATGTTGAACTACATGGGGCTTGTTGAGAAAAGAATTGTTAAAATTATATTTATCACAAACAAAAATAAGGAGGAAAATGAGCTGCCTTGGCAGAGGTTTGCACTCTGAGTGCTTCTAATAATAATATTATTACTAATAATAATTAAATAGATTTGAATTGTTTTATTTATTTTACAGGTCTGTATAAAGTGACGAATACAAGCGGCTGAAATGAGTTTCCTTCGCAGGGTGACAGGTCTCTGCTTTAGAGATAGGTTGAGAAGTTCTGTCATCCGGGAGGAGCTCGGAGTAGAACCGCTGCTCCTTCATGTTGAGAGGAGCCAGTTGAGGCGGCTCGGGCATCTGATTAGAATGCCTCCCGAACATCAGGTCAAATCAGCATCATGAAATCTGTTACCAGTTTGTGATCTCAGGAGACCAAAACCTTTGTTACACTATACTGAATGCAAATAAGTGACTGTATCAATATGGCAGGAAGCAATGCTTTAAAGCCAACGTGTACATCGCTGTAGTAGTTTTATACTGTTCGCAGGGCAATTTTTACAGGGCATCATTTATAGGGCTTACCAGTAATTTGCATATTTCTTGAAACACACTCTGCATCTGCCAGAGAACAGGAAGCTTATGCTTCAGACAATACAGGACAGTTCTCTCCTCTTCCTGTAGCCAATAAACCCAGATGGGACAGATGACCTGATTGAGAACTACAGATGAAAGGCTTGCTGGTTCAAATACGTATAAATAATCAACCATTTCCATGGAATGCACTTAGTTTTTCACATGATACTACACCAGTAAAGACGACACAAAAACCTGCTCTTCTACCCTCGACCACAACCATAATCATTACATCTTTCTGCACTAAAGCACAGCCTAAATCAGATAAACGAGAGATGGTGGCTCACTTAAGGACCATTATATGCTGATGGTTAGCTACTCTCCATTAATCAGCACACATCCTAATCATCTGGTCTTTATTCACAGCTTTTTTAATGAACACCAGCATCGAAGGAAATCTACAAGAGGTCATGCCCTAGACCTCATCAGCTAGTAGCCTTTTTAAATACTGCTTTGTGTGCTATAATTGCATTTAAACAGTTTACACCCTAAGGAAAATCTGTGACCACTACATAAGGTGCAACTCTCTAGCCATGAGTACTAATATGGGTGGGAAGTCCATATGACGCTGCAACCTACAATCTTCTGTATAAATGTCTGCTGCAGCCTACATTTTTAAGAAGAGGGTTCTTAACAAAAGTGTGTATTCCAGAAAATGTTGGCAGTTTGAGTGAGTGAGTGAGTGAGTGAGTGAGTGTGTGTGTGAGAAAGACAGCATCACAAAACGGCACAAATGTCCATATAGTATTTCCCCTTAAATCTAGGTCACAGGCAGTAGCAGGGAGACAACATAGTAAGGCATAAGCATGCAGCACATTCAAGTTTGCACCCACAGACAAAGGAACATCTAAGCTCGAAAGAAACAACTAGGCATGGGCAGCAAATTAACATGAAATGATGACAGAAAGTGCTTTCTGACCAAACAGTTCAAGGCACTGATGGACTGGAACTACTCCTTGGGGAGCTTCCTCAAGAATTAAACTCCTTAAAGGGCTTTTTTCTCCCCCATTTGCTCAGTAGGGTTATATTTATTGGGTTATAACCTATTATTACGTTCACATTTCTGGATATGAGCAATGACATGCTCTGAAAGGCTACTAGGATATCAGCTTAAATACCATAAGTACAAAAAAATAAAATGGCAGGGAAATTTGCCAAACCTAGTATTTTCTGATTTTTTTATTCTTACCTTTTTTATTCTTACTATTTCTATTGATGTTTGATTGCCACTTGGTCACTTTTCCCTTTTTACGACACTAGTGCTGCTGTTACATGTAAATTTCCCTGGTGTGGGGTCAATAAAGTTTATCTAATATTTAGAAATAAAGTATTTGATGATAAGAATATGAATTTCTTTTAAATAATTATTATAGAATTATTTCCACTAAACTGTTGCTGTCAGCAATTAATATCAATGTGCCCATTTGTATTGGTATATTTGGCTGAGAAGGCACGTAGTCCACCAAACCAAAATAACTTTGTATAGTTAAAAAAATGTAATAAAATAATAATAATGCTGTATTTCTCACAAGCCAGTGAAAGTGGATACCATAAAACAGCTAATAATGCCATGGGGTCGATTTTGTGGAAAACTAGTAAATACTGAACAGATTTCAAATATTTCTATCCTGGAATGAAACACATGGAGAAATAGAGCCTGGGTTTAAAAAAGTCTTTCCTTTCAGGCTGACATGTATGCACATCCTGTGCTTGTGTGAAAGGAAATAACACACTATAACAGAAGGAAGCAGTAGCCTCTATCCATAAAAAAAGCCAACACCACCTACAGTACATCAATATTAGTGCTTATAGAAGAATGTTTTTACACATTATTTTTTGAGAATATGTATTTTGGAATATTGTTATACAAGCCAAATCTTTTTGTCTCTGAAAATCTGTTCAACATAATTTCTGTTTATTGCAAAAATAAAGCTAGCTCTCAGAGATGAGCAGAGGTTGAGAGATTTCAAACAGACTGAAAAGAGCAGCAGATATCTTATGTGTTGGCTTCAGTTCTTGCTTTGCTCATTATAGTTATTTATTTACGTGCAGTGATTAGCTACTGTATAGTGAAGAGCCAATCAGAGAATTCTTTCCCTTGTCAGCCTCAACCAGTGAGCCAACAGCTAGAGCTAACAATCCTCACACACTGACGCCTGGCCTTCCACGGGGGTTTCTTCTGGTCATGAACAAGTATTTATGTGCTCTTATGCTTGTACTACGCTTTCATTAGAAGACAAGACAAAGATGAATACGAAACAAGACAACTCAATAAGTGAGATGAAGACAAAACAAGATTGATGTACTGTTTGTGTGATTTCCATATAAACACCAGGAAGGAAAATGCAGTCCCGTAGAATGAATAAACTGAAGCAATAAAAGAGCTGCTCCAGGCATCATTCCTCTCAAGCAGGAGTTTCACCGCAGACACAGAGGTCAAGTAGTCAAAGAACCGACCAGTTACTAAGATACTAGATCACTCTTTTTAAATATAACTCCAACACACTGCAAGTGGCACGTTTGAATAAACAATGTACTATGTATTTACATTATTGATCCTGTAATGCGTTTAGTGCACTCTAATGTATTCACCTACTTTTCAGTACACAGCTAACCAACAACTGACCAAATAAACCAAAGGTATTTAAACCCTCAGAGAAAACACCTTAAGCCAAGAGCTTTATCAATGTAAAGATCTACGGCTGCATATTTGACAAATAAGCCCGGCTACAACAGAAGACCTTACTCTCCACATATAGCGAGTTACAATCCAAGTAATACCACATCCATCTGGGTTGGGAATAATTAAAAATTTAATAACATTTGTGATAAAAAATTCCCAGTCTAATAATTCAATATAATTATATAATGTGTTATTTACCAAAAATAAATAAACAAATTCTTTCATTCATTTTCGGAACCACTTAATCCTAAGTAGGGTCAAGGGGAGGTTGGCGCCTATCTCAGCCAACTCTGGGTGAGAGCAGAGGGCACCCTGAAAAGCTCGCATAATTGAAGTCTAGAGTGTCAGTAAGTTGGTCTTCACATTTTATTTCATGGCAAAGTCAGAACAAAGGAGGTTGAGAATAGCATTGGGAACCTATTTATAGCTTCTATGACATAAGTAACAACAGTTTACCAATTAGTAAATCTTACCATGATTAAAAACATGGTTTTATTTAATGGCAAAAATAATAGTTATTACTCTAGTAAATAATACTAATTTACTCAAGTAAACGTCCCCCAAAACGATCAACCATTTCATTAATGAAATATAACCCGGGCTGGAAATTTTCCCATCAATTCCCAAAGTGGTCATGTAAGGATTCTCTCATTAGCTCCATATTTTCCTCCAAAGTTTCCTAAGACATCTGAACAAAAGAAAACCCATAACATCATAAACTCCAAAGTTCTAAATTAGTGGTTCTTCGCTCTATTCCTGGTCAGTGCCACGTACACATGGCCTGAGAGCAGAGAAAAACACACACAAATTAAGTAGATTATCACTTCAGGCCAAATTGTGCATGTGATCATTTACTGAAATATATTAACTAGTCTAAATGAATAAATTGTCATTTAAAAAGCAATTATAAAAAGGAGAGTTCAGTGCCATGTGGTGAAACACACTCACCTCGATAAGCTTCCTCTCGTAGCTTGCTGCCAGTTCCTCCACATCTGCCACTGACCTGTGCTGCACAGCTGGAGCAGAGCTTTCACAGTTCCTCAGTGTGGGGAGAGCTGAAAAAAGACAAGTATTCCACTGTATAATTCTAAACCATATAACTAGTACTGTACTTACAAAAGATAGTGCAGACTGCCTGAAGGGCAAAATATATTGTGGTTTATTGACTAAACAGACATAAAAAACCCTGACTTATTGAATGATGAGTTATTTGGGCAGAGCCATTTTCAGTTAGTCGATGTGCAATTTTCTCAAAATGCTCAGAACAAACATAAAAATTATTTATTTTGCCTTCTGGACTTTTTGCATGAAGAAACTGCTTTGTTCCTTGTAAACATTTCGGAAAATGGTTCATCACTTAATGCCAGTAAACAGGACTCATTTAGCCTGCAAACACAGTATAATCTAATTTCAGAGAAGCGCTCAGAACTGGAGGAGGCTGAGCTCTACAGATTTCATAAGAGGCGTAAAGAGTGAGCTTTTCCCCACCCTGCAAACTCAATTAAAAACCTCCATAACTTTTGACAATGCAAATGCAGTCTCAACCACCCAAAGAGATAATAGACTATAACATGAGAGCAAGCGAAACTTGCCAACCTAAGCCCAAGCATGAATCTTCCTGAAAAGTGGAGCCTTTCAAACCCAAGTCTCGTTTAATCCAGACAGAAGAGCATGCTGCATTTCAAGCTTTGGAGAGAGGAATTGATTCGAGGAGATGTGATGGTAGGATTAGGCTGGGCACGACTGTCGTTAAGTGTCAGTGTAAAGCAGAAGTGTCTGATAAGAACAGGAAGAGGAAAAATTCAATGGAGAGTGCAAGACTGACAGAGAGAAAATAAGGCCTACACAATAAGCCTCAAGGCACGCTGATTCTGGACAGCGGTGTAGTCTGAGAGTCTCACTAAGTAGCCTAAAGAAGCACCACAGGCATAATATGGTCTAAGCATTATCACTGCACCTGCACACAGTCACCTGCCATTTCAATGTTTAGGCTTATCTTTGCTTTTCAATAGCCGGTGTAGCCTTCTTACCAACAGACAGCTACTGTCAGCAAGTGTGGTGAAAGCACAGCCCACACTGTCAATTCCAGGACACCACCAAGCCCAATACAGTGCACATAAAGAAGGGGCGTGTGTGTACATGTGTGTGTGTGTGTGCCAGTTGCCTTAAACTACAGAAATAGACATAGCTTCTTGTATACCACTCTGAAACCAATTTCACTATAGCGCTGATATGTTTGCATTGTGTGTGAACACAATGAACGAAACTGAAATATGAAGTCAATTTATCAGCATAAAGGTATTACTTTTTTTATACTGATTGGGCTAAGAAGCAAAATTTGATCATGTTTTGTGTTCTAAACAGCTTAACATGAGTGCTGAGTTAATAAAGAAGTGGGTTCTTGGTTAAAATCAACAGGAATTCTGTGTTTGGGTGCTTATCCTTAACCTTATTTCTTTAATTATTACTTTCAGGGTTGTTGGGTTTTTTTTTGCCATATTGCAGTAATTTTATTCAAACCTTTAAATTCAGCACTGGACAAGTTGTAGTTCATGTCACATAAAGTGAAGTCACCACATACTGAGTGACAGCTCTTTTTATAAGGTCACATAATATATAGATAGTCTGGAAACATGAACATGAGAGAGGCTCATTAAAAACATGCCGCAAGAAGCAAAATAAAAAACAACGACAGAAGAAGAGATATATGAAAGATGAGTGGGCATGTGCTGGGTATGTGCCGGCTCAGTGGTTAAGGCTCTGGATCAGGCAATGCTCCTATACACAAATCAAGCACCATTAACACGTGGTTTCCCAATGCTGCAGCGGAAAAACTCAAGCAGCCTGCACAAAGACCTGACCTCAACTCCACTGAACACCTTGAGGTTGAGCCGCAGTGCCAAGTGCACTTCAATGTTCATTACCCAACATCTGTGCCTGATCTGAGTAATGCTCTTATGGCTGAAAGAGCACATCCAAAGTCTTCCTAGAAAAGTGCATATCTTTATAGACTGCAATGCTTTTTGTACATGATGTTGAGAGGGAGGTGGCAAAAGGGAAGTGTTCATTGTGGATTAGTAGCTGTGCCCGTTAGCAATAAAAACTTTCAATCCAATGACTTTACTGCCACTACATAAATAAATAAATAGAAAGCTAACAGAAGATATTAGCCATGTTCATCCCGAAGCACTCTGTAAGCCTACAGGGTCTGGTATGTATTTTCATGCTGGATAAGCCTGAAATTGTGGATTAAACGGTACAGTGAGAGTCAGGATAAACATCTTAGTCTTAGAGAAGTCTAGATTTTCACACTATTCCAGTTCACTGATGTTAAATCATGGCCATTGTATGCAAAGGAGATTCATTTAAAATAAGTTAGCATCCAAAAAAGTTCATTTGAAGAAACCTGGAGAGGATCATTACTGTTTTATATATTTTAACACCTTTAGGATAGTAACCCAAACATAGTGATGGAGACATGGTCTGGGTTTTGTTCAGTTTTTCTTCTTTTATTTCCTCCTCCAGGTACCTCTTTATCTCCATCATACAACAACTACAAACCTGAGAGGGTGAAAACTAAGTTCTGCTTCCTCCAAAACATATGAAGTCATTCAGGTACATCGTTTCAAACTGCTGCTCATGCTCAGGTCACAGAAAGACATAATAGACAGAGGAAAAAGATGCTATCCACCCTCTTCCAAATGCCTGAGCTCACAGACACCCATGATTGGCTAGGATCAGTGTGATTGACAGAAAAAAAAGAGAAATTTCCATCTATCCGGAAGCTCAATGCAAAGGATAATGGTGAAATTTTCTGTACTCAAACTCACAATCTCCGTGTTTCACTAGTGGTGCAAAAGAAAAGCATTTGTCCTATTATCCAGAGTCCACTAGTTCAACGGTACCATAAACACTCAAGAGAACAAGAATGGTTCCGCTGTCTTGGAAGCTGCTGTCTTGGAAGGAGGGATGGCATATGTTCACCCCTGTGTCAAATACAGCAAGACTAGTTAATCATGGGCGCATATGAATTCATACATACAGAAATGGGTGAATAGTGCTTTTTCCCAAGTATGTTATGCCACCTCTGAGGCTGGATTCACATGCATCAGAGGAATCACCTGATAGACTTCACCCTGTCCAGTTGGTAGAGATAATGTGACCAGGGAGAGCTGTTTGGTATGTGGTAACTAGGCAAGACTAAAAAGAATTTTCGGATCATGATAGGTAGCCGCAATAAACCATACGCCCAACATGGAACATGTTTTGACTGTCGTTAAAAAAAAAAAGAAAAAAAAGTGATTCCTTTAAAACAGCAACCTGTGGACAACACCCTGGGCTCTTTAGGGAGAATTCTAACATCATAGCATTGACCTTCAATCCCAGCATCCCTCACACACTTAAGAAATGTAGTTAATTTATTGACAAGTTGCTGTGAGCATCAAGCCACTTGTGTTTAATAATAAGTAACCTGCAAGTGCTATGGCTTGGACTAACTGCTCTCTCTCTGTCTCCATCATTATAAATGAGGTGACTGGCCCTAAAGGCTGGAGATTTGTGAGAAAACAGTCGAACTTGCAGTTAACAGCTTCCATGATGTGTTTCACACTCATGCCGAAGAGAAAAGCTGTTTATCAACACCCTTCAGTAACCTAGACACTCCAAATCATGTGCTGAACACACAGACACTGAAATCGATGGTTGACACGTCCTGTATAACTGTACAATTATTAATTTTACATCCAAATGGTGGGTTAAAAATCTGTGTTGTCTCACCTACAGGTACAATAAACACATCAGAGTGACAAACCGAGATATAATCACAGTCTGCTGACACGCTACAGAAGGAGAAAAAAGCATTTGGCAGACTTAATGAATGTGTTGATCAAAGTAATTTTCCTCCACTCTGACCATTGAGCAGCGGCGGACTGTGATAAAGGGAGTCTAGGGATAAATTCAGCGTATCCGTCAGTCAGAGCGTGGTGTCCTCAAATTACAACTCTCCACCAATTTGACTTTCAGACATGAAATTACATGCCAACATCACCTTACAAAAGGCACGCGCACGCACGCACTCACACACTCACACACACACACAGGCCCAATGCTCATACATAACCTAAATACATTTATTTATTATAGCCATAAATTTGGCCTTGAGGAGAATGAGGGCAAATCAGCAACGCCTTAGACAAACTGCCATGAGAAAGATTGAAAATAAATTGAACACTGATCCACCCTTTGAAAGGGAGCCCAAATCATTTAGGTTTCAGAAAATGCACATCTCCATCTCACCAGATATCAACAACTCACCAGGATTTCATCACAACTTCAGTCTGCTACACAAACCCCACCCTACCTCCCCATTTCCCACTCATATCCAATAATATCCCATGAATCAAATACCATACCCCAGGGGTAATTTCCCATCAAATTGTGCACCTGCTTTATCTTTGGGCTTCCTCCAATCTAAGAAAGGGCATTGTGCTTGTGATCATATCCCCGTATGGGGAAATTGAAACAGATCAATAAATGCGTCAGGGCTGATAATAGAGCCATGTCGGGTTCTGCAGTGAGGTGATAAAGACTGATGAGGAATAACTTGAAGCTATTGCTCCTGTCAGCTACCAACACTGAAGCACTGTGTCTAATGCCCTGCAATACACAGACCACTTTCACTGAAAAGAGCCATCTGTGTCTAAGAGATCATGGCTAATTCAACAAGCACAAGCTCACACTGGGATTCGAAGGAAACAGTAAGCAGTGGAGGACCTTCCTATACACATACACACACACACACACACACAAGGATGTACTGATTGGATCTATAGCACTGTCAGGTAGGTGATTCTTGCCTAGAACGGATAACGCCTGAAAGGATATTAGAAAGAAGAAAAATATAGTCTAATATGTGCAGTGTGTCCCATGACAACTGAACAATAGTAATAGCCAATTAGTCACATGAGCATGAGAGTTAGCTACCTGCAGAAAAGTGATGTCAGCAGTGTGAATGTACACAGCTCAGCCATAACATCACCACCACCTGATAGCAAGTTGCAATGCACTGTGTGTTCGGACTCCTTTTTATTATAGAAAGCTCAGTTTCAGCAGGTTGTGCTACAGTAGCTCTTCTGTGGGCTCAGATCAGATGTAGCCTTCACACCCCACATGTATTAGTGAGCCTTGGGTACCCATTACACTCTTGCCAGTTCACTGATTGTCCTTCCTTGGACCACCTTTGGTACTTACTTTCCACTGCATACCAGGAACACCCAAGATGGGTGCATACCAGGAAGACCCAAGTGGAGATGAATAGACTCAGTCTTTAGCCATAACAAGGAAGCCCTTGTCAAAGTTGTCATTTTTACATTTACAGCATTTGTACTTTATCTTCATTTAATTGTACTTTAAATATATTGTACCTTATCCAGAGCGACTTACATTTTTTTATACAACTGAGCAATTGAGGGTTAAGGGCCTTGCTCAAAAGCCCAACAGTGGCAACTTGGTGGTACTGGGGCTTGAACCTCCGAACAGTAACTCAGAGCCTTAACCACTGAGGCATCACTGCCTCAGATCCATATGGTTGCTTATTTTTCCTGCTTCCAACACATCAACTTTGAAAACTGACTGTTCACTTGCTGTCTAATAGAGCCCACCCACTGTAAAAAGTTTATTCACTTCACCTGTCAGTGCTTTTAATGTTATGGCTGATTGGTGTGTGTGTGTGTGTGTGTATATATATGTATATACATGGATTTTTCAAGAAAAAAAAATCAAAGTATTGAAGTAATGTAGGTATTGGCAGATATTCAAACGTGTGGATGCCACACCTTAAAAAGTGTGATACTGATTATCACACTATTTAAGGTGCGGCATCGAGGATTTTCTTATACTTTAAAAAATAGTATCTATCACTAAGAAGAGAGCTCCTAAAGTAAAAGAGCTAGAAGCTAATGATTGCTAGGTAGCAAAACAGACTATTTACAGGAGGCATACAGTATCTGGATAAGCCAAGTTTGCACTTTATTTGCTAGACTATAAACATGACAATAAACAACATAATACAGTATGATAAAAAGGTAGATGATGAAAACTGACGCTACATACAGTATACTATAGGTGATACGTTACTCCAATTAATACTGACTGAAATTACATTTATACTGCATTCTATATTTAACTTCAGTTTTGTGCTCTTGTGCCTGCGTATGCAAAGCAAAACACTTAATTACAGACTGCTAGAAAATAATGATTCAAATACATTACTCTGAAACCTTTCATTCCACCAAGCATCTCACCTCTGATTGACAAGTTATTAT
>JAOUQZ010000024.1:2851885-2871927 GCA_028564935.1 Neosilurus hyrtlii
TACTCATAGCAGTGTAACTGTTAAAGGAAGTTTACTTGATTTTTTTTTTTATTAGGGAATGAACTCTAGCAAACACTGGCATGTGTTTTGGCTATCAGGGAAAATAACAGAGGTGCCAACATTTATAGTTTAGCTGAAGCAGTTGCTCTACTACATACATCTGTTCAAGTAATGTCTGAAAAAATTCTGCTTCTCCACTAAACCAGACATAAAGAGGAAGGCTATGGAATATCGATTAATTCTAACTTGTGGTGATGTTTAGTTTCTTCCCTTTACTTCATTTAGGTTACTTAGGTGAACCAGTAAAAGTGTGTGTGTGTGTGTGTGTGTGTGTGTGTGTGTGTGTGTGTGTGTGGTCTCTGGTTAGTCGAAGAGAATGCACACTTGTTATTGAGATTTTCATGAATCATCAGATGCTTTGTTCTCAGCTCACCAACAAGAGTCAACTCTTTCAAATCCTTCATAAACGTTAGCATTTTGCTAGCAACATTTCAACCAGTGAGACGTACAGATTCTAAAGTAAATGATGACCACATTTTCTGGTGTTTTATCATACACCATCCGTTTCCATCAATGGTCATCCATCCTTTTGCCAAGTCACTTAATCCTATAGGGAGGCTGAAGTCTTTCTTAGTTCACCAGACCAAACACACAGCCATTCACCCACACCTAGGGGCAATTTGGAACAGCCAGTTAGCCTAATGTGCATGCCTTTGGACTGTGGGAGGAAACCAGAGTATCCAGAGGAAACCCACCCAAGCACAGGAAAAAACATGCAGACTCAACACAGAATTGTCCAAGCCCAGGACTGGAACCCAGAACCTTCATGCTGTAAGGCGGACGTGCTAACCACGACGCCACCATGCCTCTCTCCACAATCTCAACGCCAAAATCCATTTATAACTTTTTGTGTAAAGTTGATAACCAACAAATCGGTGTTGACCAAAAAAAAAAAATTTAAATTGATTGAAGAATCGTCTTGTTCTGTTTGGACAAACAAAGAAAATGTAGTTTTATTCGATTCGGTAAATGCAGGTAACAGCAAACGCCAGTCAAGATGAATCAATTCACACTAAGGAAGAACTCAGATGTTGGAACCAGGTTTTCACAGAAAGCATGTGGAATAAATTATGCAGACAGCATTGGCAATTTCTATGAAAAACAAAAGGAGCAGAGAAGAAAGTTTAAATGTTTATACACATTACAGATATACATATCTACAGTATATGACTCTGAAGAACCAAATGAAAGTGACTTGTTTGCAAGCGATGCATCACTTACACAATATACAGACTGGCTGTCTGATCATTTATGTTTTTTTTGTTTTTTTTTTGCTAGCAATGTTGGTACCTCGGGAACAGATTGTGAAACATCGGTGTGTCTCTCAGCCAGGTTTAATCCTCCTTAAATCCTCCTACCACAGAAATATCCCAAGCTGCTTTTACCTCCTCTGATACAAACAACTGTGTGTAACTGATTCCATGGCCACACAAGTGCCCCCTGATAGACGGCTGGTTTGTGGTAGCCGGCGATAACATTTCACATTTCAGTGTGTGTCTCTTTGTCCTCTACGAGGCTTCTACACAACTGTGCTTGCTGTAAAGAGTCCCACTTGTACACAAAGCAGGCAAAAGGATATAGACACTATCGAAGAGAACGGTGAAGTGCACTATGGGACAGAGTTCTTCTTTCCTAAAAGGGTTCAGGGGATCCTATGTGATTGGTACACCTGAAGTCAAGTCCAGAGTGTTATTTGGAACCAAAAAGAGAAATCAGCTCGTGAGTAGGTCACATGATCTTCTCTGACAATCTCTTAACTCCCGGCAACATTTAGAAGCAGTGTTGGGCGGCACAGGATAGGACGTCCACCGCACAGCAAGAAAGTCCTGGGTTCAAGTTCTGGGCTCGGTGCAGGCGTTTCTGTGTGAAGGTTGCATGTTCTCCCCGTTCTGGCATGGGTTTCCTCTAGAGACTCTGGTTTCCTCCCACAGTCCAAAGACATGCACATTAGGCTAACTGGCTGTTCCAAATTGTCCCTAGGTGTGGATGTGATTGCCCTAACATGGTCGAACGTGGTTGAATGGTTCAGGGTGTACCTTGCCCTCGCCTGGTGTTGGCTGAGACAGGCTCCAGCCTCCCTGCGACCCGAGTAGGATTAATCACTTCCGCAAATGAGTGAGTGAGTAAAACCGTGTGTTTATTTGTGGAATGTTCCATGTAATGACGAGTGTACCTATTGGTGCCCCACTCAAGTGGCAAGCTGCGGTGGGGGTGCTGGGGACTCTGTGTCCCTCTGTCTTTCTGTCACAGTGTTTCACCAGTGTGTCACATGATTTACACACTCTGACATCACCTACTGATTGACCTACACAGTCTGTGATGATGCCGCAGAAAGAGAGGCGACCATCCGGGACATCCCACCCCCAGAGCTTTACGCAGTGCTTCTAGTTTATTGTTATTGTAGGCTTGAAAGGTAAAAGAGAACGTTCCGTGAGGTGTGTTTAACTCACTCACTCACTCATTTGCCCTAATAACCCTATTAGGGTCACGGGAAGGCTGGAGCCTATCTCAGCCGACTCTGGGCGAACGCAGGGTACACCCTGAGCAGCTCGCCAGTCCAATGCAGTGCCAACACACACATACAACCATTCACATTCCCATTTGAAACAGCAAATTAGCCTAATGTGAATGTTTTTTGACTGTTGGAGGAAACCGGAGTACCTGGAGGAAACCCACCAGAGGAGAACTCCACGCAGAAATACCCGAGCCAACGACTTGAACCCAGGACCTTCTTACCGTGAGGGGGATGTGCTAACGGCTACGCCACCATGCCGCCCAGGTGTTTTTAAACCGAACAAACACCACAGGACCTCGTTTACAGCACAAATTGTTTTTTGTACTGTAATCTTTATCATCATGTCAAATCAGACTGGATATATTACCGAGGAGTTATTTTTACCGGTCACTTTATAGGCAGTCATATAATGTTACTGTGTGCAAAATTGTTTTCAATAAAAAGAACACATCAGTGCTGCCGAACGTCATATAATCAGTTGAATGGCGTCCAGATGCAGGCGATTCAAGTGTCCTCAATATAAATACACCTGTTTCTGGAAGTCCCTGGAGTTTATGATAGCCATAGCCGAACAACTCCTTGATCATGAATATCAACAAAGCTTCCAAATTTTTGTAAAAGTAAAGTATCACTAAGGGTATGAGCATTAAAAATAAAAATTTATTTAAAAAATTATTTATGCAACCCCTAGAGCAGTGGTCACCTGGAGTGGTTCCTGGAGTTCCACCTCCCTGCAGGTTTTATCTTCAACCAAAATCTAACACAGGGCAGCATGGTGTTGTAGTGGTCAGCACATCCACCTCACAGCATGAAGGTCCTGGGTTCGAGTCCTGGGTTCAGCGAGGGCGTTTCTGTGTGGAGTTCTCCCCATGCTTGTACGGGTTTCCTCCGGGTCCTCGATTTTCCTCCATTCCACAGCCCAAAGACATGCACATTAGGGTAACTGGCTGTTTCAAATTGCCCCTAGGTGTGAGTGGAAGTGTGAATGGTTGTATATGTGTGTGCCATCCAATGGCGAGCCGGCTGACATAGGCTCCAGCCTCCCCGTAACTCTAGAGGGAATAAACGATTCAGTAGACGAATAAGAGAGAGTGAAGAAATGCAAATCTAGCACGCCTCTTGCACGGCTTCTGGGACTAAATGAGGGCCATTCTTTCGTCCATCCAATCCCAGCTGACATTTGCCATAAGGCAGGAAACAGGGTGCTATGTCAATCGTAAAACTCTGTACAACTCCAAAGTGTAAAAATATTATTCAAGGCAAATTTCTGAAGTCATGATGGCGCAATTTGCATCAAATAAATGCCATCATATCAGTTGAAATTGTCTGAGAAGCTGCATCTCATTTCCTCTTGTCAGGGGCATATAAAAGGATAGCAGCCTGCTGGTTTAGATAACGATGGCTCAGATTGCCCCACCTTTCAGACAGAGTCTTTGGGCAAAGTCAGGCAAGATAGTAAGTAACCTGTAACTCTTGCCTTTAGACCAATTCACACATCCAGAGGAGAAACGATGCTTCATAGCAAAGCCACTCAATGAGGCTTAGCCCAGTGGCCAGGTTGCTAATCTCACACACACTCTGCAGCAATGCAGTGAAATTAAAGGCTGAAGGACTATAATAAAGAAAAATGTTGAAGAGGTTGTGTGAGTAAGGTGTGTGTCCAGGTTTGTGTAGCTGGAGGGATGCTTTGAACCATAGCCAGGTTCGGACTTATTCATCATCACTGACCTCAGGGTTATGAAGTTTGGTGTGTGTGTGTGTGTGTGTGTGTGTGTGTGTGTGTGTGTGTGTGTGTGGTCTGGACCTTGGTTGAACCAATGATCTGAAGAGTTGTCTTTTTTGTTGGGCTTTGATCTTAAATTCCAGGCACACACGTTTTTTCCCCAAGTAACTTCTATGAAGTATATAATAGGAATCCAGTGCACCAATGGAATGAGTCGATTGTGGCGTCTAAGATCCTTGTGTCCAAAATCGCTCGCTACTTACTGTATAGTAAGTTTGCCGTTTTGTAATGGTGTTTGAATATATAGTGCCTTCAGTGTATCCCATAATGCATCAGGAAAAGTAGTGTACAACCCGTGGTCACTAACTAAGCAATATATCCCATCAAGCATTGCGTTTGCTCCTAAAGATAGGAGGTGCGAGACAAGTTTACTGTAGGCGTTCTAATAGATAGACATAAAGGTCCTGGATTTGAGTCACTGGCTTGGAGAGGTCGTTTCTGTGTGGGTTCCTGTGCTTGCGTGGGTTTCCTCCGGGCACTCTAGTTTTCTCCTACACTCCAAAGACATTCATATTAAGCTAATTTGCTGTTCCCTAAGTGTAGGTGTAAATGGTTGTGTGTATAATGCCCCTGCAATGGTCTGGCAAGCTGTTCAGGGTGTACCGCACCTTTTTTCACTGTTGACTCAGATAGGAGGGTGGCACGGTGGCTTAGTGGTTAGCACGTCCGCCTCACCGCAAGATGGCCTGGGTTTGATTCCCAGCTTGGGTGTTCTGTATGGAGTTTGCATGTTCTCCCTGTGCTTGCGTGGTTCTCCGGGTACTCCGGTTTCCTCCCACAGTCCAAAAAACATGCACAGTATGCTAACTGGCTGTTCCAAATCACCCCTAGGTGTGAGTGTGAATGGTTGTGTAAGTGTTGGCCCTGCGATGGCATGGTGAGCAGTCCAGGATGTACCCCTCCTTCACCCAGATTTGGCTGAGATGGGCACCAGCCTCCCCGTGACCCTAATTAGGAATAAGAGGTTCAGAGCTTCAGCCTGCCCCTGATTCTAGTAGGATTAAGAGGTTCAAGTTACAGTGCAGTGAAAGAAATTGATACAAAGCCTCAAATCTGAATAATGAAATGCAGCAGTGTTTCCTAGGGACGGTCCACCAGCTCAGTTGACGTTGACCTGTCACATTTTTGTTGTGTGACATTACGTATTTAACGGTGCCGAGGAATAACGTCCAAAATAAGTTGAACACTACAGTTACATATATAACACTCACCATATAGCCCTCTCTATTTGATTCCCTATATAATAAATAAGGGTGATGTATGGGTGGGTGATTTCGGACATGGGGCTTTTTGGCCCCCCCCCCCCCCCTTCAAAAAAAAATTTGTTTTTGGCATCCAGCTAATTTTATATGCCCTTAACTACAACCTGAAATCCAAACTGCCCTTGCTTACCCTTTTAGCTCATGACCCTGGTCAGTTTGTGCGCAAATTCAACCACTTTAAAGACTGTTTCCGCCTCTCTGATTTTTGACTACGTAACCAATCATTTAGCATCGTGAGACGGGCGGGAGCTCAGGCCTTGGCCTCGGCATTCCTCCGCTGAGCCATTCCCAGCTGCACGTACAAGCTAAAATAAATACAGTTTCACTCCGTTTCATCCCTGCAGAAGGCAAGTCGTCCTCCAGGATTGCATGTGCGACTCCATGTTGGCTTTGGAACGCATACTTACTCGAACCTCCCAGCCAATCAAATCAAACTGGTCCTCATTTATTAGTCTATTAGTGAAGTTGTGTGTAAAAATGTTTTCACTTGGCACACCGAGCCACCAGATAAACAAACGTTTAAATAACGAACTCTTATGTGTACGTTATTAAATGCCAATCACCAAGCGTACCAATCAGAGACTACTTATAGCTAACTCGGCTAACTAACTAAAATCATCATATAGATCAGTATGGTATGGAAAACTAGCTATTAATCAGTGGTCCTGCTTCACTGCTGACTCCATTGGAGTTGGAGTATCTGTGATAGTTATTAACCCTTTAAAATAACAGGAACATTTTTTAAAATTACAAACTATAGACAGGGTAATTGCAGAACCCACCGGTCATTGCCATTTTGCTTTTATCAGTGTAGCGACATTCTCATCAGGGAGATGACAGATGGTTTATATCCACCTGAGCGTGTGGTTCTTATGCATGCCTCTCTCTCTCTCTCTCTCTCTCTCTCTCTCTCTCTCTCTCTTTCTTTCTCCCCCCCAAAAAAGTCCTCACTCCAGTCGAGTTACACAATCCTCATGGGAACATAATGCAGCAAATAATTGGAAAGGTGCCGACAAGATCCTGGCTAGTAATTACTACAGCCTGGCGAAATAACGTTAGCAGAATGCTTTTTAATTTTTTTATTTTTTTTTTTAGCATACCTACGATATTAGCCAAAAATAAACAGCTGTCCATTGTGAACATGGAGAGAAATAGGTTCCTCAGTCTCAGGCCGCAACACGAATGCAACACAACAAAGCTAATCGAAGAGTTTCCAGACAACCCAATAACACTGGATCGTTAAACACAGCATACTTGCTAAATTAGCGATAATAATCACGTGATTGCATCACCAGCAAGAAAAGATCTCGTGCCGACATCATGCCTGTCTGTCTCCTGAAGACTAAGGCTAAATCAAAAGCTAGCGTAACGAAAACCAGGTGGTGAAGGTGTATTTGTTTGCACTGCGCCCAGTAAATATAGTTTTAATACGCCAGGAAATCTGCTAAATTAGCCATCGAGATCAAGTCGAGCTATCGCAGCTGGAGCTAAAGCTAGCATTAGGCTGGCTTAATGAAAAACAGAGGGCATTTCGGAATCTCCATACAATGCAATTGCTTCAGTACACCTGCAAGATTAGAAATAATGATCAGATGACTACATCAACAACAAGTTCATCTGTATCATGTCAGTCTGGCTGAGGCAAAGGCCAAGCTAATGGAAAAGAGGCAATTTGCTGAGGCATTTGTTTCTCCTGCACCTAATAATATCAAGTCATTAAGTTCCTTATTAAGCGAGGAGAATCAGACTCACCGATATGTGGGGAATAAAACACAACAGGGTGTACTGTTCCAGAGAAATAGTCTACAATGCCAAGTATGGTCATGCAGCAGGATAAAAAAAAAAATAAAATTATAAAACAGCAATTTCCCAAGGATTACATGTATTAATTTATCTGATGCTACTGAATATCACAATACTGGCTGGATCGCGTAGCCGCGGCTAAAACGTCTCTCCTGAAGTTTATTATATATGTTTAATTATTATGAGATTTTTTTTTGGAGCATCCAACATCCAAAAAAAGCTGTTTTGTAAATGTAAACAAGTGGAAATTATTTATTTTTTGACAAACAACAAATCACACTTACACTTAAACCCAGGGGCGATATAGAACAGCTTATTAACCCACTGTGCATGTTTTTGGAGTGTGGGAGGAAACCGGAGTAACCGAAGGAAACCCATACAAGCACCGGTCGAACCCAGGACCTAACCACTGCGCCACTCTATTTTTAGTATTCCTAATATTAATATTATTATTAGTAGTACTAGTATAAGTTGTATTACCACTCATTAATGATGTTTCCCTTTTCTTCCCAAATGTTTTGTTTATTTTTTACTTTTTTGGTATTTCAAAAGGTATGAAAGGTGTTACATATTAATTGTTATTATTAAGAGGAAAAAAAATGTTGAATAATTCACTAGATGTCAGGCACCTAATGGAAACGATGGCTATCTTTAAATCTGCTTTCACAGTGGTGAATAATATCGAGTCTTTATTTAGCCTATCACTCTTTTATAGCCCTGAATGTCTCAGTCGTAAATAAAGACTGATAGCGAGAATGGCAACGGCCATATTATATTGTTTATTAAAAGCCTTTTAGACGCTCTTATCATGTCGCTACTGTCCCTTAAGGCTATTTTGGTTTGAGTGCCTGTGCTGCCAGGTATTCTCACATTTCCCTTTTTTTATGGCCTGGCCCATGGCATTGTACGGCATTAAGTATTTAAGGAGAGTGTAAAATATGCCTCCATTTTCTGTCATCCGCTTCCATCTCCCGGGCAGGTGATCGATTTCAGTGGTGCTTCTTTTGGACAACGCCAATGGATTTGGCTGATATGACGTGTTTCTTAAAGACACACCGGACCAGGGTAAGTTATAATGTGGCAGCCATGATCTCCCCACTGGCACAGATAGCTCATATGGCTGACACTCCATTTACTGCTCCATAATGGCTGGAGGTGAAGATGAAGCTCGAAATGGGATCCGGCTCAGTGGTATTAACTGCCAAAAGAGATATTATGGGTCATTTGGATTAATAGCCTTGCATTGGCATATCCAAAACAGCAACTAGGTGGACTATTTCCTCAGGACAAAGTGGATATAGGAAATAGCATCACAATAGCACTATATACCTTCCAAGTAAAGGTGACCTGAAGGACCTTTGAAGCTTAATTTAAGCACATTTTAATTCTTAATACTTTAAATATTTTCCGTGTTATGGTGCTGTCGAGTTCTGAAATCAGACTACGCAGAAGGTAGTAATTAGTAGCTTTAATACCTGCAGAACAAACACATCTGTTTAAATACTTATTATATACTATAATAACTTTTACTGTCTTTTGTCCATATAATCTGAAAATAATTATCTCTCCTCCCTCACTCGCTCATTTGCTGTACCGATTAATCCTACTATTAGGGTCGCGGAAAGGCTGGAGCCTATCTTAGTCGACACTGGGCCAAGGTGGGTACACAATAAACACCTCACCATTCCATCGAAGGGCAACACACACAGCCATTCACTCTCACATTCACACCTAGGGGCAATTTGGAACAGTTAGCCTAACTCGCACATATTTGAACTGTGGGATAGGAAACCACGTGTAAGCATCCAGAGAACACACAAACTTGCCGAGCATGGGACTCGAACCCATGACCTTTGTGCAGTGAGGCAGACATGCTAACCACAAGAACAAAACAAACACACTTCACTGATTTTAAAGTACCAAATGACTTTGAGAACCATTCATCCCAGTGCGCTCCTTAGACAAGATGCCTGTTCATTTCGAATTCTGATGATCCGGCGAAGTCTTCTGGAAGTGGCCGACCCGTTTGATCCGTAACGGCTGCAGGTCGAGTGCTTTGCAGTGTGTGGGCTGTATAACTGTGGAAGGTCAGCGATGAGGCCAGGCCTGCGTCTGCTGTGCAGTAATGTAAGGCATGAAATAGCCTTTAGATTGGAGAATAGCCCATTGTGGTGGAGCTCAGGGAGAAATGTGTGACTGCATTGTGACACTATTATCAGTCACTCTCACATGAGATGGGGGATATTATTCATGAAAATGAGCAGAGAGGGGATGATCCCACAGGCTTTCATAGCATGCGGTCTAGAGGGAAATATATATAGGAAATAGAGAACTATATATAAATAGATAGATGTGCATTAAAAGGACATTTTTTCAGGATATAAATGACATTATGGTAAAGGGCGGCGTACTTAAGAAACCTCGGTAAGCCTGTATTGAGAGCAATATGTAAATCCCCATAAATGTGAATAAACGCGTCCTCTCACAGAGAAAACAAAATCCAAAATACCAAAGAGCCTGGACTACCAAATATATTAATAACCATAAATATTAAAATAAAACACACCAATATAAAGGCACAAAAGTCTGAGTGTCCAAATCCTATATAAAGGTGAGTGTGTAACTGTGACCAGGTGCTGTGTGTCAGTAATCAGATAAGTTTGAACGGAGGAAAAGAGTCCTCAGCGGCCATGTTTGTAGGATGCTAAGGATCTTGGGAGATGGAGTCTGGGCCAGGATTGGGTGGATATCTCATCACTCTCACATTTGCGGAACTACTTAATCCTGTCATGGTCACAGGGCAACACTGGGCAAAGGCGAGGTAAACCCAGAACTCCTCGCCAGACCATCGCAGGGCCAACACACACACATACACACAACCATTCACACTCACCCCAGGAGTAATTGGAACAGCCTCTTAGCCTAACGCGGATGTATTTGGACTGTGGGAGGAAACCCAGAGGAAAATCCACAAGCACGGTGAGAACATACAAATTCCACACAGAAACACCCGAGCCTGGCAAAATGTCCGCACTCACCAATCAAAACTGCATGTTATCATGAAACCAAGATCAATTAAATGTAAAAAATTCAAATGACAAAAGAAAAGAAACATTTTTTAAAAAATATATAACAAATAAAATTGGTTTTTAAATATGCCAAAAATTTGCCATTAAATAATTATTAGCCATGGGATAAACAAATTATTGCATCACCCCCATTGGATAAGTTGCAGGATTATTGCAACAACATATTAATGTGACTTTCAACTTTGAAAATATTTTAAATGAATAATAAAACAATTATGGAATTCGGCCTTCATGTGGTCTGAGAGGATGTCATTCCCTGGGATAACCTCTCAACCGAATAAATCTTCGGTACTCATAAATCGGTAAATACTTCACCTCATCCCGAGTGGATAATACTTGAATCAAAACGATGGACACTCATGATTTGTCACAGGCACTTGCAGCAGGTGGCATTACCATAAAATGGAAAAATAAATGATTGCAAATCTGTAAAACATTTACAGAACACAGTTTACTTATGTTTCTGTGTAGTATATACTTACAATGAGTAGACTATAAACTTGGTTGTTATTCATGGTCATGTGTGTGTTGGCCCTGCAATGGTCTGGTGAGCTGTTTAGGGTGTACCCCATCTTCGTGCATTGTCAGCTGAGATAGGCTCCGGCCTCCTCGCAACCCTAATAGTAGTATTAAGTGGCTCGGGAAATGAGTGAGTGAGGGTAATCAGTTAGCGGTGCAGTGCAGTTAGCTGAAGTGAGCTGATGTAGTAATGATAATCGTGCTTTAAAAGAAACTGTCTCTGAAATTAATCCTACAGCAAAGCAGCAGCGCCCAGTCCACATTCTGATTCATTTCATGATAAATAATGGTATTGAGTAAAAAAAAAACAATAACAAAACATCTGGTCCGTGAACATCATACTGGTGGATAATTTATTTGCCTTTCGCTTGGTTATCCGTACATAATTGCACATTTTCAAAAAAAAAAAAAAAAAAAAAAAAAAACGAGTCCCAGATATGAGGCAGCAGGCGAGAAGGAAAGCATATCCGTGGTGTATCATGGGAATGAAGCAGTTGGTAGCAGGAACAGATGTTCAGGCAGATCAGCTGCTGGAGGACAGCGATTCTGATCCACACAGCTGATAGACACCAGCAATCATCATGGCTCTGGCAAAGCTTTCGGCCTGATCACCCGACTCAGAAAAAAGCAGCCGTTTGCTTGATGGGTTTGGGGTGGAGAGATATGACAGAGGGAGAAGGAGATGAGTAAAGAGAGGGAATATGTGAGCATGATGATCACGGGGTTCATCCCCTGGTTGTTATGTGACACGGGAGGAAACGAACAGCAAACGTGAAAATTTTAATCACATTTTCTAAACACATCTGAGATGGAGCTACACAGCTGCAACATTTCATCACAGATTTCTAAAAAAACTATTGAAGAAGAAGAGGAAGAAGGCATTTGGTTCAGTGCAGAAATGAATACTATCAAGACATTCATCTAGATCGCTGCAGGATATATTGGCACCCCACATGTGCTGATTAAAAGGAAACTTTACGCAGCGTGTGTTAGAGAATATCATGTGACTACCACCTGCTGTGTAATTTTTACAAGAAAGACAATCAGAATTATAACTTAGTTCAGTGTTAAGTCTTTGAAAAAATTATGAAATGTTTAAAATTAAAAATATTATAAAAAAATATGCAATGTAGCAATGCAATGACATCTTAAGACAATTAGAAGAAGAGGCAGGAAGTAACATGCATTAGAATGAATTTGGGATGAGAATGGACATGTGACGGGAATGACAGTGTATTGTGAAAGGATGTTGGGTGCGAATCCTCATGGATTGGGAATGAACATGTGGTGGGAATTAATGTGTTTTGGGAATAAATGGGTATCAAGAATGAACGTGTGGCGGTAATCCACATGGACTGAGAATTAATGGGTATTGGGAATGAACGTGTGTTGGGAATAAACATACAGTGAGTATGAACATGTGTTATGAATAAATGGGTATTGGTATTGAATCTGGGGTGGAAATGAACGTGTGGTGGGAATAAATGGGTACTGGGAATGAATCTGGGGTGGAAATGAAGGTGTGGTGGGAATAAATAGATATTGGGAATGAATCTGGGGTGGAAATGAACGTGTGGTGGGAATAAATGGGTATTGGGAATGAATCTGGGGTGGGAATGAACGTGTGGTGGGAATAAATGGGATTTGGGAATGAATCTGGGGTGGGAATGAGCGTGTGGTAGGAATAAATGGGTACTGGGAATGAATCTGGGGTGGGAATGAAGGTGTGGTGGGAATAAATGGATATTGGGAATGAATCTGGGGTGGGAATGAACGTATGGTGGGAATAAATGGGTACTGGGAATGAATCTGGGGTGAGAATGAATGTGTGGTGGGAATACATGAATATTGGGAATGAATCTGGGGTGGGAATAAATGGGAACTGGGAATGAATCTGGGGTGGAAATGACCGTGTGGTGGGAATAAATGGGTATTGGGAATGAATCTGGGGTGGGAATGAACGTGTGGTCGGAATAAGTGGGTACTGGGAATGAATCTGGGGTGGACAGGAACGTGTGTTAGAAATAAATGGGTATTGGGAATGAATCTGGGGTGGGAATGAATGTTTGGTGGGAATAAATGAGTATAGGAAATGAATCTGGGGTGGCAATAAATGGGTATTGGGAATGGATCTGGGGTGGGAATGAACATGTGGTGGGAATAAATGGGTATTGGGAATGAATCTGGGGTGGGAATGAATGTGTGGTGGGAATAAATGGGTATTGGGAATGAATCTGGGGTGGAAATGAGCATAGGGAATGAATCTGGGGTGGAAATGAACGTGTGGTGGGAATAAATGGGTATTGGGAATGAATCTGGGGTGGGAATGAATGTGGGGTGGGAATAAGTGCCGGTGTTCCTGTTATTGTGTCCTCAATGGAAAAATTTGCACCATATGATATCTAATGGGAAAAAGTGACCTACTTTATAAACCCAAAATGAAAACCCCAAAATAAGGTAGAGGTTTTCTCTTTATACAGTAAAACTTTAGACTTTGTTACTCTGTTTATCAAATTAATATATCTTTCAGTCACATTTAATTTCTTTATGGGTTCTTTCTTGGATTTATTGTATCTATATTTGTGTTATTTTTATTCAGTATTTTGTATTTTCCATTGCTCCGGCATTTTATTTCCATTTTTACTCTTCTTTATTTATATTTAATTCGTGCCTTCCAGTGATTTCATTGTATTAAAGTTACACTGTGAGTAATGTGTATTATTACATATTATGGAATGAGTTGGTTGTTTTCCGAAAAACAGCAAAAATAAAAGACTTGTATTCCTCTTTTACCAGAACGATTACAAATCCTATTTATTAAAGAACAACATCGGTGATTCGTCTGGATTTATAAATTCAAATCTGGGGAAAATCCACGAGACAAATCCATTACAGCAGTTCTAACTGGACAGTGGAGACTTTTTAATTTGATTAATATCAAAGGAAGAAAGAAAGAAGAAAAAAAGGAAAAAAAGAGAAATAAAAAGTATAAAAATGCAGAAAGAAAGATAGAAAGAAAAAACAAACAAATAAATAAATAATTATAAATAAATAAACAAACAACTAAATAAATATATAAATAAGGAAAGAAAGGAAAAGTCAAATATTCTAAAGAAAGAAAAAAAAGAAGGAAAGAAAAAGAGAGACCATACAGAACAAAAGATCAAAGAGTAAAACTAAAAAGAAAAAAATAATAATAAAAGTCCAGAGACAAAGGGAAAGAAAAAAGAAAAAAAGAAAGTAAGAAAAAAAGAAAAAAGGAAAATATCTGACACAGAAAAAGAGAAATAATTAAAAGAAAGAAAGAAAAAGAAAGTACCAAACACACAGTAAGAGTTCAGAAAGAAAGAAAGATCAGAGAGAAAAACTGAAAGCTCTAACTAAAAAAAAGATGAAAAGAGGGAGAGAAAGAAGGAAAGAATACATGAGTAAAAAATTAAATACCAATAACTGCACAGAAATAATTAAACAAAAAGACCCCCCAACCCCAAGTGTAAATGGTTGTGTGTTTTGCCCTGCGATGGTTTGGTGAGCTGTTCAGGGTGTATACTGTCTTTACCCAGTGTCTGCTGAAATAGGCTTCTGTGAGTAGCATCACACTGTGTGGTCTTGATCTTTCTTTGTTATTGTTGTTGTGGTTATGGTTGCTCTTGTTACATTCTTGCTACAAGAGAACTTTAAAAGAGCCCGTGGTGTTCAGTCGACCTCCTGTGTATTGTTCTTCTTTACATGGCTGCCGTGATGATGTATGGGATACACATCGCCTCCTCGCCGAGTGCCGTGTATTCTTTGTTAACTGGGTTAGCGTAGCTTCACCTTTGGCTTTGAAGTGTAGCGCAATCCGATAACCATCATGTCCCACGTGAACACGGCTCAAGTCGTGCTCACATACACTCCAACAGCCCGGCCTAACAGCGCAGTCCACTATGTGTCCTTATATGGGACAAAACTGAGAGGAAATGATTCGAGTATTCAGACTGACCTACATTTACAACACTTTATATGTAGAATTGTGATCATCCTGGGATTTTTTTTTTCTCTCACCATAGCATGTAAAAGAAAACTTCCTATTATTTTCCTTAGCACAGTATCTCCAGGGCAAAACTTCTATAAATATGTTTTTTTTGGGGGTAGTGGTGGAGGTAATGGTGTTTACGGGGTATTTTTTTTTTTTTTATAGAAAAAACATCCTCCATTCTTTAATTTAGAGGAAAGTACTTTCCACATACATAATCCATTATATTAATGCAAATCTGTTGATTAGTAAATTAACCTCTCCGCCTCGACTCAAATGTAGTTCTTCGGCTTATCGCTTTAATGATTGTTTCTGTTCTGGAGACGAATGCAGCTGTCAGCTGCGTTGCACATCTGGTGGAAAAGAATAATCCGGAAACATAACGGTCCAAAGAACTGCTGCGTCAAACAATTTAAATGCAGTGGTCTAATTACAGCATGCGGCTATAGAGGATTGTGGGAAGGTGAACCAATCATCAGACAGCTTCCCAAAAATCAGAGTCAGATGTACATAAAAAAATAACATTGATATCACGTGACTGTAAGATTTTCCACATCTGAGTGTGTAATAGATATATGCTTTTTTTTAAAATATGATTTTTAAAGGGCTGCACGGTGGCATAGTGGAAGAAGGTTCCAAGGTTCTGTGTGGAGTTTGCACGTTCTCTTCATGCTTGTGTGGTTTTCCTCCAGGTACTCCGGTTTCCTTCCACAGTCCAAAGAAATGCACGTTAAGATAACTGGCTGTTCCAAACTGCCCTTAGGTGTGAGTGTGAGTGTGAATGGTTGTGTGTGTGCGTGTGTGTGTGTGTGTGTGTGTGTGCGTGTGTGTGTGTGTGTGTGTTTGCCTTATGATTGTCAGGCAAGCTGTTCAGGGTGTACCCTGCCTTCACTCAGTGTCAGGTGAGACGGATACCAGTCTCCCCATGACCCAAGTATTAAATGGTTCAGAAAATGAGTGAGTAAACTGGTGATTTTTTTAAATGTATATACTTTATTTATTGATTTTAATAATTATATTTATCTTATTAATTAAAAAATACTTATATATACACACACATTATTGTTATTATTATTATTATTATTATTATACACACACACATAAAATAATTAACATATATTTTGTGTGTGTGTGTGTGTGTGTATAATAATAATAATAATAATGTGTGTGTGTGTGTATACATATATACACACACACATTATTATTATTATTATTATTATTATTATTATTATACTAATTATTATACACACACACACACACAAAATATATGTTATTTATTTTATGTATTATTGCATCACAAGAACAAACGGTGTTGAATAAAAAAAGAATCTTATGCAAAAAGGAAGCTGGAGCTTATTTTAGCCAATTTTGGACATAGACAACTTAAACCCTGAAGAGTCCATCACAGTGCTAACACAACCATTCACACTCACACCAAGGGCCAATCTGAAGCAGGCAGTTAGCCTGATGTGCATGTCTTCAAACTGTGGGAGGAAACTGGAGTACCCGGAGTAAACCCACACAAGCACAGGGAGAACATGCAAACAACTCACAGAAACGCCCTCACCGGGCACAGGGCTTGAACCCAGGACCTTGTTGCTGTGCTATCGTTGTGAAACGTGAAAGTGCAAAAAGAACTGAATTGTACAAAGAACTACATGAAAGTAAAATATGCACTACATATGAAAATGAATGCTTCCTACATAGCTGAAAAATCACACAAGTTAATGGCATGATTCATCTTAAGTGTTCGCAAGTATAGTACAAAACGTGACTCTTCTATAAGGGTCATTATGGGATGTCATCGTTCGCCGCTGCAAAGTCTGGAGTTTCACATGGCGAAGTGTCTATTAAGCTTCTTAATAAAGTCTCAGACGATTTAGCTTCGAGATAAAACACTTGCCGTTCTGTTTCACATGGGTTTCCATGATGGCTGGATGCAGTGGCAGGTGAAATAGCTTCCCATCTTCACTAAATAAAGTACATGATCCAAGAACAGGCCTTAAGGTTCATGCAAGAGAGCACTGTAATTTGATCTTCACTATCTCCATTCAGCTGGATATTTCTATTTTCGAATAAAACACAAAGTGCTTACAGCTTAATGGAGAGAGAGAGAGAGAGAGAGAGAGAGAGAGAGAGAGACAAAAGTCCAAAAATATATGGCTAATGCCTGTGGCGGATTAATTTCTCTTACTTCATAGTCTTGTGTGTGTGTGCGTGTGTGTGTGCGTGTATGTGTATGTGTGTGTGTGTGCATGTGTGTGTATATATGTGCTGGGGGTGGTGGAGCTGGGCTTCGTGGGGCGACAGTAAATTTGGATGCAGAGCAGGTTTTTCCTTATTGATGCACGTGAAGCATAGAAACAGGCTTTAAGGAGATGGCGCAGGGAAAGAATGCTAATGTGGCTAAGCAAGCTTTGGGGAAAAAGAAAGTATGGCTAGACGTAATGCAAGCTGTGCGGCAACATAGTATAACTAGCAACCTATCAAAAAAGTGTAGCTAGCTGTGTTACAAGCTGGGAAAAAACCCAAAACAAAACAGTAGCATGAATATACATTAACGCTAGCTATTAAAGAAGAAAAGCTCATCATAAAGCTGAGAATGATTTAGCTAGTTATGGTTCGTTTGACTTTTTCTCCTTCTAAAACTTCTTAAATATCACAGCATGCTAGATTTCTTGAAGCGGCTTCCTTGAACTAGCCCTTAAAGTAAGCTCACTTGTCTTTTACTTTCAAAAACTAGCGAGTGACAGCAACTTGACTCCGGAAAAAGCATCTGACCCCCGTTTTTGAGCGTCTATCACCGGGGTCGATCTTGCTCATGTCAGTCGTGTTGTCGCTGTCTTCTGGAGGGTCATCCCTCTTGCTCAGGCTTGTTGACGTGGACGTCTGATCCTTTCACCATCTCCGCGGCTCTCTTTTGTCTCTCTGCTTTCTCTCATTTGTCAGTACCATGTTCTGTGCAGCTTGTCAACCGATAGCCTCTGAACCTCAGCTACATAAAAAGATATTTAACATGTTCTTTTTTTATTGTTGTTCCTTCCATCCAAAGCATCAACCCGCACAGTATTTCCTGCACCATAACTGATGTTCAGCTTCCTGTCATTGTGCAATTAAGTTTTTATTCTAGTTAGGAGATTCATGTTCAGATAGACAAGATGTCCTCTTTCCATTAAATTCATATGACTATCGCGTAGAAAAAGATGTCACTGAGCTGTTGAAAAGCCTGTGAGTGGGAGCATTGGTATCCACTCAATAAAACATGCAGCCATGTCAGTTTGAATAGTCATAAAAAGTGCTTAGGGTGTTTAAAAAAAGGAAATGCTTAAATAAGGGATCTTCTTTAAAGATTTTGATAATCTAGAAAAAAAAAATACATGCAACCCTCTGCCACTAACACGAGAAACACAGCGAGAAGGTCCTGGGTCTGAGTCCCGTGCTTGGTGAGGGCGTTCCTGGATTTCCTCCAGGTACTCGGGTTTCCTTCCACAGTCCAAAGACATGCACATTAGGCTAATTGGCTGTGTGTGTTGGCCCTGCGATGGACTGGTGTGCTCTTCAGGGTGTACTTCACCTTTGCCCAGAGTTGGCTGAGATAAGCTCCAGCCTCCCTGGAGCGCTAGTGTGATAAAGCGGTTTGGCGAATGAAATGCCACTAATATACCTTATACCTTGGTGGAGTTGTTAGCAGGCCTGCCTCACAGCAAGAAGGTCTTGGGTTTGAGACCCGTGGTTGGCAAGAGTGTTTCTGTGTGGTGTTTGCATGTTCTCCTGGTTTCCTCCATGTACTTTTCACCTCCATGTACGGTTTTAGCCTACAGTCCAAAGACATGCACATTAGGCTAATTGGCTGGTCCAGATTGCCTAGCCATGCGACGGTGGTAACACTAATGAAAGACGTAGCAACTCGTAAAGAGCGTAAAACTAGTAAAGAACGCTCTATGATTGTCTCCAAAATTGAGTTTATTTTATTTATTTATTTATTTATTTAAAACCTGTCCTGTCCATCATCATAGCAAGCCGAATGGCAGTCTGGTTGCTGTGTTGTGCTGAACAAATGTGCTTTTCCAAGGGAAGGTTTATGGGTATAAAACTCCCCTTGATAATCTGATTCATTTATTTACATACTGTTGAATTGTGTTATGGAATCTGTATAATCTTGCTGTTCCTGACTGGAGGGGACAGAAAAAGAAGGAAGCCAGCAAAAAGAAGCAAAATGGAAAGCAGAAAGAAGAAAGAGTAGACAAAAACACTATAGATATAAAAAACGACCCTTCAAACCAAACTATCACAAGACATTAAACTGCTACATTTGTACATAAATACACCAGCAAATTTCCTGCGGCTTTTACAGAAAAACAGAGCTGACAGTACACAAGCGTACCATAACAACCACCAATGTACCGAATACACAGTCACAGAGAGAGAGAAAGAAAAAAATGAATAAATAAGAAAAAAAATCAATAAATAAAAAGAAATTAAACAAATAAACACACACACACACACACACACATATACACACATATACACATATACATACATACATATACATACACACATACATACATACTT
Organism: Neosilurus hyrtlii; assembly: GCA_028564935.1. Taxonomy (NCBI): domain Eukaryota; kingdom Metazoa; phylum Chordata; class Actinopteri; order Siluriformes; family Plotosidae; genus Neosilurus; species Neosilurus hyrtlii. The sequence goes on from JAOUQZ010000024.1 coordinate 2,871,504, forward strand.
ATACCCATACACATATATACATATATACATACACATGCATATTCACACACACAAAAAAAAGCTAAAAGAAAAAAAAAGACAACCCAGTGACCACGCCAGCACTTATGTGGAACAAGTGAGTGATCGGCGACAAGTGGCGAGCGAGACCGTACAAATGTGACCACACCTCCACCGAGGCCAGAGGCAGACCAGGGCAGCCCAGAGACCCGGGCCATCAGCAGCAACCTCGGAGCACGATCCCAAGCCACCCCACACCGAGAGTGAGTTTTGAATGAAGGAATAAATAAAAATGAATAAAATATATTTCGACAGAATGTTGTGGAAATTTTGGTTGCTTGGAGAAATCTTCTTCTGAACTGCTTATTCCTACTTAGGGTCGCGGGGAGGCTGGCGCCCATCTCAGCCGACTCTGGGCGAGGGCAGG
>JAOUQZ010000024.1:2872027-2884957 GCA_028564935.1 Neosilurus hyrtlii
TACCCGGAGGAAACCCACGCAAGCACAGGGAGAACATGCAAACTCCACACAGAAACGCCCGAGCTGGGAATCAAACCTAGGACCTTCTTGCTGTGAGGCGGACGTGCTAACCACTGCGCCACTGTACCGCCCCTTGGAGAAATCAAATGGAGAAATGGAATTTAATACGTTTGCATTGTATGGAAATGTCCACTGGTGATGCTGCTGCTCTGTCACGTCACCACCACCACCATCATCACCAAGTATCATCACCATCATGGGGCAGCCGCACTTTACTTTAGTATCTAATGGTTAGAGAAACGGGTTTGGGACCTAAAGGTTGCTGGTTCGACTGAATGTGTTCGAAAAATGTGTGGCGGTGAGGGGTGTGAGCAGCACCTTCCCTTTCTCCACCCTTATAGCTGAAGTGCCCTTGAGCAAGGCACCTGACCCCCAACTGCTCTCTGGGCGCCTACTGCTCCGAGTATGTCTTTTGATGGGTTAAATGCAGTGGCAAAATGTCCCAATAAATGAATAAATAGATAGATAGATAGATAGATAGATAGATAACTAAATAACTAAATAAACAAACAAGCAAACAAGTAAATAAACAAATAAATAAATGAACGAATAAACATTTACTGCAGCAAATAATAATAATAATAATAATAATAATAATAAATTAAAAAACAAACAAATAAATAAATGAATAAACTTATTAATAAATAAAAATATGAATTATTATTATTATTAATAAAAATAACAACAACAATAATAATAATAAAATAAAAAATAACAACAACAACAATAATAATTATAATAATAATAATAAATAATCATAACAATAATAATAAATACATAAATAAATAATACAATAATAATAATAAATAAACAAAACAAATCAAAATCATCATTCATCCAAGATAGGTCTAATAAAAAGACAGAAATATTAAGAAATGTAGCCTACAGAAGAAAAAGAAGAAGAAAATGATGAAGAAGTGGGTGTATGAGCAAGGGATTATTTCCCCACAGAGATCAGACGAGTGATGAAATGATGACGAGGGTACCGTAAGTCATGCAGTGAATGATATTTACCTCAGGTAATGAGACAGACAGTAATACAGATGATGCTGATAATCAACATTTATTACCAAATTTGAAACTTTCAAGTTTCCACAAGGAGATTAGGGAATAATGGTGGCAGGGTGGCGGAGTGGTTAGCTGCTCCTGGGTTCGATTCCTGGGTGGTGGTTTTTTTTGTGTGTGGTTTGCATGTTCTCCCCAATCTTGCGTTGGTTTCCTTCCGGGTACTCTGGTTTCCTCCGACAGTTGCACATTAGGCTAATTAGGTGTTCCAAATTACCAGTGTGAGTGTGAATGGTTGGGCCTGTGATGGTCTGGCAAGCTGTTCAGAGTGGACCCTGCCTTCGCCCAGAGTCGGCTGAGATAGGGTCCAGCCTCCTTTTCGTGACCCTAATAGGATTAAATGAGTGAGAGAGATGAGATGAGGTAATAAATGTTGCCCTAAGGTGGAGCGTCTTTTGGTAGAGCTGAAATGAAATCTTTAAATGTGATTTTTTCGCCCCTTTCGAGGGCGAGTTTAAAATGCTTGAAGTCTAGTTCTGATTAATATCATTGTGTGTGTGTGTGTGTGTGTGTGTGTGTGTGTGTGTGTGTGTGTGTGTGTGTGTGTGTGTGTGTGTGTGTGTGAGGGTGGGGTGGGGGTGGAATCACTTCAGGAAAATGTAACAGGGTTTCATTAACTAGATCATGAAGCATCACCGTGAGGTTTTTCCCTTAAAGTTATTTAAAAATGAGGGGAAAGGTTGTTCAGAAGTACAAAATAACTTTTTGATTGACTCAATATGCTTGGACTTTTATTCACAGGTCTGAGATATTTCAAACATCCCTCTTTAGAAACAGTGCTTTAAGTAACTGAAAAACACATTATACTCAATCTAGCGCCGGTCAAACATTTCACTGGTAGTATATAATGATCACTGTTCCCAGAGGTGTGTGTGTGTGTGTGTATGTGTGTATGTGTGTGTGGTCGATACATGCTCCACCTGTGGATGAAAAAACTATTTGTTCAATAAAACATGCCCGAAGAGCTCTCGGAAGGAGATGCGAATATTCTGAGTGAGTCAGGAAAGAGGTATATATTTTTTTAATAAAGTTTTGTTTATTTTAATTTGGGTGTATTAGCAGCACTTGATAGTGAACTCATACTGTATGTCTAAACAGTGACACGTGTGTTCCTTAATATAGAGGGCAGTTAATATGCTTTAATGCCCTTTATGTTGGCAGGCAGCTTTTGGAAATCGTGCTCTCTCTCTCTCTCTCTCTCTCTCTCTCTCTTTCTCTCTCTCTTTCTCTCTCTCTCTTTCTGAAGGCAGCAATTAGCATGGAGCCAGGCTTAGCAGAATGTAATCTTCCAATCTTGCTGCTATTTCTATCCTGTGCCGTGTGTAAAGATGACTATCGTTCCGCAGGCGGACAGCCTTTTATTTGCCATCTGCAGGTCACTGTCAAAATCAGCTCAAAACATTTCTTCCCACAGAAGCGGAGCTAATTTCTGAGGCCGGAGCCTAAAAATGTTTCTGCCCCTACGCAAGGAAAGAGAGAATGCAACTATGATTTAAAAAAAAAAAGAATGAGTCTCTGTCCTCGCTCCAGTCTAGACACCTGTGCAGGTAAATGCTTTCATTAGGTCATTATATATTTAAATTGAAGGTAAAAAAAAAAATGTGGGCGGCACGGTGACGGAGCGGTTAGAACGTCTGTCTCTCAGCAAGAAGGTCATGAGTTTGAGTTCCGGGCTTGGCAAAGACATTTGTTTGTGGAGTTTGCATGTTCTCCCTGTGCTTTCCTGGGTTTCCTCTGGGTACTCTGGTTTCCTCCCATAGTCCAAAGACATGCACATTAGGCTAATTGGGTTTTCCAAATTGTACCTAGCTTTTAAGTGTGAATGTTTGTGTCTGGTGAGCTGTTCAGGGCGTATCCCACCTTCACCTAGTTCGCCCAGTAGCTGAGATGGGCGCCAGCCTCCCTGTGACTCTGATAGGATCAAACAATTTGGCAAAGGAGTGAGTGAGTGAATATATGTTTAAGTTGAAGGTTTATTTAAAAACTAAAAACTTGAATGCCTGAATATTAGAGGTGTTTAAAGTACACACGTACTCCTTACTCAAGAAGCTGGTAAAAGTAATCGTACAGTTTCAATTTTGGAATTATACTCAGAGTATAAAATCAAAAGTTTCTACTGACTGAGATATCAACATAATCTCTCTCTCTCTCTCTCTTTCGTGTAGCCTAGGTTATCCTTTCATTCATTCATTTACTAAGCCGCTTAATCCTAATTAGGGTCGCGGGGAGGCTGGCGCCCATCCCAACTCTGGGCAATGGCGGGGTACCCTCTGCTGTGGTCTCTCCCATAGTAGGTGTGATTTGGCACAGTCAAATAGCCTATTGTGCATGTTTTTGGACTTTGGGAAGAAGCCGGAGTACCCGGAGGAAACCCATGCAAGCTCCACACAGAAACGCCCGAGCCAAGGATTCGAAAACCTTCTTACTGTGAGCTGATGTGCTACCACCAAAATAATCAATTTCCAGAATATTCCACATCAAAATTTAGATAATCAAATTGATTTGAATAGAATTGAATATCCCGCATCAATTTCGCTGCAATTGTAACACAGGTCCTCAAATGCATTACGACTAAAGTAACTCTACAGAACGGGTGCCCAGCCCTGCTCCTGGAGATCCACCTTCCTGAAGACCTTCGCTCCAACCCTAGTCATGCCCACCTGACCGTCTAAATCATCTAATCAATGCTTTAGACTTTGAAACGAAGATGTAGGACCTGGCAAGATCTGCCACATGAGCCACATTAGGGTTGGAGATAAAGTCCTCAGGAAGGTAGATCTCCAGGAGCACGATTGAGCACCTTTGCTCTTCTGGTTTGAAAATATAAGGAGTAGAAAATAAAGATCCTTGTGTTAAAATGTATAAAGCAAAAGTAAGGAGTTGTTAGTGAAATTTATACTAAAGTACCCGAAAATTGTACTTAAGTACACTACTCAAGTGTATATACCCCGTCACTTTCCACCCCTACTGGATAAAACCAGTGAGGAAGACCTAAAACTTTCTCACCACAGCATCCCTGTAACACATGCCAATTTAATGGACTCCGTGGTAAGTGCTCTCTGATCACAGTCCATGGGTGAAATAGCACTCAGCTCTCCCCTCTGCCAAGCAAGCACTCACTCGTGAAGTGGGGGAAAAGAGTCTGTCACTTATAGTGGACGCTTTCCACCACATACACACAGTTTGTCCTGGACATGGATCCTAATTGCATTTTAATGTGTCGTTTACGGCAAAAAGGGGAAAAAAAAAAAAAGCAACCCATAAATCATAAGCTTGAGCTATAAAAGGAGTTTAGAGATTTAATGTCCTCCTCAGAGGAGACATAATCCCATGTTGTGAAGGGGATAGAAGAGGGAGAGGAGAAAATGGATATGGAAAACACACTAAGAATGGAGAGGTTTCTTGGCTTGTCGTTGATGGTGCCACTTGAGTTTTGCTAAAGAATTCATCTGATGTTGAAGCTGAATGAAGGGAAGAGGGGCTACACTACAATGCTCGCTGAGATACTCGCCTCTTATAGAACTGCCCAGTGAGAAACGTGACGGAATGCCGTCTGATATTCCATGTATTTCCGAGCATGGGCATTTTTGCACCGCCTGACAGGATTAAACACATTCCGGTTGGATTACATGCTGGTGAAAGAAATGTTTCTTGTCTGTTACGAGGGTAACAGATGAATAAAAAGACGTGCATTGTATTACATATACACCAAATAAATCACTGAAAAGTTTTCCTATTACCAACCTGAAGTGTTCCATTCCTTTCTTTACCTAAATCGTAAATCGCTGGTTGGTTGGTATACCACTGTGCTCTTTCTGTGATTGGTCAGAAGGTACTCATTCATTCATTCATCCATTAATCCTAATTAGGGTCACTGGGAGGCTGGCGCCCATCTCAGCCAACTCTGGGCGAGGGCGGGGTACACCCTGGACAGTTCGTCAGAAGATACTGATTATTCTTAATTTAACATTACGCTGTAGCGCCACAGTGGCGCAGTGCAAAAAGGTCATGGTTCGAGTCATTTTCTGTGTAGGGTTTGCATGTTCTTCCCGTCCTTGAGTGGGTTTCCTCCGGGTACTCCGATTATCTCACAGTCCAAAGACTGTGAATGCACATTAGGCTAACTGGCTATTCTTAATTGCCCCTAGGTGTGAATGTGAGTATGAATAGCTGTTCAGGGTGTACCCCACCTTCTCCCAATGTCAGCTGAGATAGGCTTCAGCCTCCCTGTGACCCTAATAATCCCAAAGAAATCCCAAAGAAATCACTTTTAGTGGCTGGAATACCACTGTGTTGTTTGCTGATTGGTCAGAAGAAAATGTTTACTTTCCTATAACATCTGACATAGCTATAAGTGGATAAATAGTACAATGCTATTATTGTATCTATAAAAAACATTTTATATATATATATATATATATATATATATATATATATATATATATATATATATGGAGCATTTGGAGAGCGCAAACCTCCGCCAAGCCCATCAATCACACATATGAACCAAAATGTCAATAATCGTCCTTTCTCAGAATGTTAAAAAATCCGTTAAAAAAATTCCTGGATCCAGAATTTGATCCGGATCATCTCCAAAACATAATAAAGTCTTTCTCACCCAAAGCCCCACCTCTGATAGAAGTTTCATTAAAATCCGCACAGAACTTTTTGCGTAATCTTGCTAACGAGCGCACACACAATCTGAGGGTAAACCATAATCTTTAAGGCAGAGGTAATAAAACAGTCATTCAGCTTCGGGGTTTGAACAACGACTCGGCTTTGCGTCAGGCCGCACAAATGTGTTATAGTTTCTTTATTTGTTATGGTGTTAATATTACTTAAGGCATGTTAATGCTGACATTCATGGCTTCTTAATGTTACCTAATGACCTTAGTTAAGGGAATCTTAATGCAAAGTGTTCACCATTAAATTCTATTCAATGTACTTCTCCACTGGTTAAACAGTCTCTTTTATATATTAGCTTGTTGGTTGCTTTGCTTGGTTGCTTTGCAGCACAGTGTAAAATCGCAGAAAATCCCATTACTCCAGGGTCATTTGCACACTCGCTTATGTAAATCCCCATTCAAAAATCAATAGTACATTACTTCAGTAGGTGAGAGAGAAGGAGAGTGCTTGGCCTGTGCAGGAGGGAATCATTACGAGAGTGTTCGGAACGGGGGCGTCAAGGTGTCAGGGTGCAGTTTTCTCTCTCTCTCTCTCCTGCTCTCTTTCTCTGTCTCTGTTCTGTCAAATTCACAATCCCAGCTGGGAGACTGGGACTGGATGAACTAGTGAGTTGGAGAGAGTGAAAGACACACACACACACACACACACACACACACCTAGCGCCGGAGACAGGAGAAGGAGGAGGGCTGTGCTTTAAAATTCCAGTCATTTATTTTTTGTTGTCTCACCGCAATGTGTCATTGTCAAAATGCTTTATCTGTCAGGTGCACTCTAGCCCACAGACAGACCCAGGCCCTCAGGGAGACTTCATGGTGGCATTTTGTTCCTTGTTCCTCTTTGGTGGAGAGAGAGTGAGAAAGAGAGGGAGTGACCCAGTGGACAAGTGGAGACTTATTAGATGCACCATGGCAATAAAAGCACATTAACTTGCTAGCATGCGCCTCATGCTCATTGGCGCACCGGAGCTCAGGAGGTCTAGGGTGAACACGGGTCACTGGAGATGAGGTCAACCTGGGTGAGCTGCCTCATTCTCACTGCATTTCATTTTAACCTGATCCTGGCCTACAGAAATCTGACACATTCCTTAAAAAAAAAAATCCCATTTGAAAGGGTTCAACAAAAAAGAGGGGAATAATAGGTAACCGCTGACAGGATTTCTGCTCCCAGCATGCCCCAGTGCAGCTTTAGATTATCAGCAGGTGTGAGCGATGGTGATGATGATGATGATGATGATGATGGCGATGCCTAATTAAAAATCAAAGCATACTCTCCAGTTGTATTCTCAGAAAGTTGGAAAGTTCTAGAAACATTTATGAGAGGCGCATACCTAGTATCCCTGCCTCGTTATTCATTCATGGGTCTTCTTCTCATGGAACCACTTTATCTCGGGGCACGGTGGAGTTTATCCTGGGAGTACATGAATACACCCCTATACGCTGAGCTTGACAGGTTCAGACTTTTTTTTTTTCCCACATCTGAGGCCCACACACATTGCAAGACTCTGCACAGAAAGTAAACCAAGCTCAGGACTGAATAAAAAAAAATGCATGTATTCGTTTCTAGGTGAAGTGGAATGAGCGGATGCTATCCTATCGAATGTGTATTAATGGCTCTGGAGGTCCCTGCAGTAGAATTTCAGTAAAGACATTCCTCAAGCAAAGGCTGCACCACAGGGGAAACCCTTCCTTCCTAATATCTCTGTAATCCTGAGATAGACCTTCCACGGCAACCAGTGGAAGAATGGCTAACCGAACCCCTGATACACCAACAGGATTGGGGTTATTACCTCAGGATTTCACTACGCCCTCATGTCCTTATGTCTGATGGAGAACCAGCTGCTTTGTCCGAAACACCATTACTCTTTAAAAACACTTTGGGGCCTGTTTTCCCCAAAACTGACCTCTACATTTGGTTTTATTTTGTTTTTTCAAAACAACATACCGTGGCGTAATCCTTGGGATGACTTCATCGGATTCTCTTCAACTTTATTCAGTTACAAACTTAAGTAACCCCAGGATCCTCTCACTTACTCATTTGCTAAGCCGCTTAATCCTTATAGGATTGCGGGGATGCTGGATCCTATCTCAGCTGATACTAAAAAAAAATGTGCCTTACCCTCTAGACATGAAACCTGCTGTTTCTTTACTTCAGCGAGACCTAATTTGTATCTCTAACACTACATTAAATTCCAAATGGCAAAGACATTGAGTCATTAGCTATAGAAAAAAGTCCCTTTGTGTGTAGCGCTCTGACAAATAAAGGGTCTATCAAGCTAATCGCTAATCAGACATAAGCTTGAGAGTGCCAGCTTGGATGTTCCCAATGTTGATCCAACCAAAGACAAAGGGACTGAGATGAGACGGGAAATGAAATCAAAAACAGATTTGTACGATCTGTTGGAGTTTGTTGGATGATAATAAAGACCTGTTGGGATACCATGGCAAGCAGAAGTCCCTCTCCGTCTATCATCCAAGTGTCACTTTTTTTCTTCACCCAGCAGGAGTGTGAGCAAGAACGAAGGCATATAAGCAAGGGTTGATTCTCCGGGGAAGTTTTTTTTTTCCCCTGTTGCTTGCTTCATACAACCGCTTGAGAAACGCCATGAAAACTCCAGCAGGAACAGAAAACTGGGTCAGGCAACAGTCAATACCTCTATGGAACGTGGCATTAGGAAAAAAAAAAGAAACAAGTGGCGCAACATCACACTTTAGCCCTGTAGCCCTAGCTCTATAGACTCTGCCGTGCAGATTCCACTTCCACTCGAGGCTTTTGCCGCTTAGCGCATGATAATGACCTCGCTACCGGCATATAAATCTGATTACCACTCTCCCCTAGGAACACATACATACCTCACACATATTAAAAGGTCTTACTGCAGAAAAACCTTCTTTATACATGACAAAATAAAAGTAATGAACAACACCATCCCTTATGGAATGAAGATCTAATATAGCTGAAAAATTGGAACCAGCAGCTTGAATGAGTTACACAGGTCAAATTACGATCCTAAGTTGTTGCAGAGTCCCAGATGGGACACCTGAAAATAAATGATCGAGTTCAGACACGGCTGCAAATATGATGGAGAACAGACGTGGTCCTCAAAAAAAAAAAAAAAAAAAACCTTACATGAATAAGAAAGCAACCACAGGCTGTGCAGTTTAAAATTCCTGTGCTTTGGTGGCTACAAAGATGTGGTCGACAGTAAAAAGTAGAGCGAGACCGTTCGTTAAAACGAGGCACAGAGTCCAAAAGAGCACCATTAACCACATCGAAGACTTCCAAAGCAAACTCAGCCACCACCATGACCCGCTGGGCCCAAATAACTTCATCTCATTAGCACTTGCTGTGATCAAATGGGTTTCTAGAGTGCTGACTATTATTGCCATCCTAGGCTCTTTGTGTTTGTGGGGTATGAACATTACGTTCAGAGTCATTAGTTTAGTGCTATGTTGCTATAGTTACACAAAGTGCCCCCCCCCCACACACACAAAAAGAGGATAAACAGAGGCAAAATGTGGCTTTGAGACTTTTAGAAGCCAAACAGGCATTCGCATTTGCCGTGGATAAAGTGTTCTACCAGATGGTGTGACAACCAAATAGAGGCAACTGGTGGCGTGGTGCTCAGGAAATGCCAAAAATAGTGCAACCAAAACGAAAAGTGCTCCTGAATTCTCGATTCTGACTAGTCTAACCAGTGTTGAATAATTTTCTATAATGGTATCACAGTAACACATGATCCAGCTCACCTGTTACATGGGAAACAACTACAACTACCATAAGTGGATATGTTTTCCATGAAGAGATTGATTTCACATTACTAGATAGAGTGTGAGCCTCATAGCAAGAAGGCCTGGGTTCGATACCCAGGCTCGGACAGTTCTTTTGCATGTTCTCCCCATGCTTGTGTGGGTTTCCTCCGGGTACTCCGTTTTCCTCATACAGTCCAAAAACATGCACGGTAGGCTGTTCCCAATCATCCCTAGTTATGGGTGTGAGTGATGCGCCTGTGATGACCTGGCAAGCTGTCCATGGTGTACCCCGCCCTTGCCCAGAGTCGGCTGAGATAGGCGCCAGCCACCCCGTGACCTAATTAGGATTAAGCAGCTTAGAAAATAAAATTAATAAATTAGTGTACTATTATTGCATCAAAGCAGGTATTCTAAAGGGACAAGCTGAAGAGTTTAAGAGTTTATGTATAATGTATTGGAAAAATGTGGACCAATTAATGATCTAGATCCCACCTGCAAGCTACTCTGCATAGATTTGACAGGTCATGTGACTTATTTAAAAGTAAACATGGTTACAGAATCCCGCAAAACAAAAAAGCTCTTTCACCACCACAGATGTTTAACATTGCAGGGGCTGAAATATTGTTTAAAAATGTGCGCATTCCAAAGAGGCCTAATCTTCACATGGTTCTAGGCTCCCATTGGCCAGTGTATTCATGAGCCATGAGTGGCTGACAGGACTCGTGATCGATTGGTTTCCTGATAAACCTCAGATTTTACGTAAACAAATCTGGTGTAATGTTAGTTGTAATGCTTGGTGGTTGAATGTTTGCCTCAATCTTGTTTGAACTCCATCTTGTGATTGGCGAGCAAAGACCTGCAAAGAAACGTTTCTCATATAATATAGACAGTGATAATATCGAGCACCCTGAGGAGTTTCGAGTAATAATCCTAAGTGAGATCAAGTATCATTAAGCAATTTTAAGCACACATTTTACTGTTTCACAGTGATCTACGCCCTCTGGTGCTTTTTTTTATATGTATATATTTTCGTAATTAAAACACAATGTCCCAGTTATTATTGTGTTGACTCACCAGTTTTTGAAAAACTTTCCCAAACTTTAAAAGGAAGGGAAAATAATAAAACCTGCAGAGCTAATCACAAAAGATGACCATATATACACCAATCCGGAATAACATGAACACCACCAACGGAAAAAAAGCAATGAACTCTGCGTTCTGACACCTTTCTATCGTAGTCAGTAGTAACAGTTTCAGTAGATTGCGCTACAGTAGCTCCCTCGTGAGACCAAATATCTGAGCTTTTGCTCCCAAGGGAGCACACTCTTGCCTCATCACTGATGAGCACTTGCCCATTTTTCCTGCTTTCAACACATCAACTTTGAGAACTCATGTTATGGCTGATCAGTATTTCTGGCTCATTCATTCATTCATTGACGAGCAGCTTTATCCTTTGAATGTCGCGGGAAGGCTGGAGTCTGGAGTCCCTGTTAGCTGACTCTGGGCAATGGTAGGGTACACCCTGAACAGCTTTCCAGTCCATCACAGGGCCGACACCCACAACCACTTACATTAATTTTCATACCAAGGAGCAATTTCGAGCAGCAAATTAGCCTAATATACATGTCAGAGAGAGAGATAGAGAGAGAGAGAGAGAGAGAGAGAGGCATGCTTTAGTAAGGTGGCAAAATTCAAACAAATTTTAAGCATTCATATTTGATAATAAGGGCGGCATGGTGACGTAGTGATAAGCATGTCTGCCTCACACCAGGAAGGTCCAGGGTTCGAATTTTGAGCTTATGTGGAGATTACATACCCTCCCCGCGTGTGCATGGGATTCCTCCAGGTACTCCAATTTCCTCCCACAGTCCAAAGACATGCACATTAGGCTAATTGGCAGTTCAAAATTGCCCCTAGGTGTGAGTGAGAGTGTGAATGGTTGTGTGTGTGTGTGTGCTGGCTCTGCGATAGCCTGGTGAGCTGTTCAGGGTGTACAGGCGCCAGCCTCCCTGCGACTCTAGTATGATTAAGTGGTTCGGCCATCGAGTGTAATGAGTATATACACTCACACATGCACACACTCACACACACACACACACACAGTATTTTTGCTGTACATTGTGTTTTAATGCCATGTCTTCTACTGTTAACAATGCGTCTACAATCGGTGGAACAGCTGACGCTGATGAATTGATATGCTAATTACAGTGTTCCTGAGGTAAAGGAAGTTGAATGAGACGATTTTCTCATGACCTGCAGAGAAGGGCCACGAGCCGTTTGTTCATTCTGAGCACAAAGACCTTGTGCAAACAACTTCGATGAGAAAAGCAAAGAGCTCGAAGCGAACAGACGATGTTTTGAGCACTTAGGACATTTGAATCTGAATGACGGTTTAATGACCCTTCTCTTCCCTTCTGTCAAGTGCCCCCGCAATCCAAGCCGTGTTTTGTTGCCTTTGTAATTCGACTTTCAGTCAAACTCCCCGAGATCCTTGTAATTGCGAGCCGTAATTAAGTTGGGACTGATGCATGATCAGGTACATGCAAAATGAAGTCAAAGCATCATGGAACACAATGAATATTTACATTGATCCAAAGCCACTAAGATAACACGAGCGACATTGAATTTATATGCTGGGCAAAATGTAATGAAAGGTGACACTCCGAGCGCTGGAACAAAGCTGCTGTGTCGTCCTGGGTGCCAGTAATTAACTTTGCGATGACGGGATCGCAATTAATTCACTGCTGCGATTATGACAGTTCCGCTTGCATGCTCATGCCATTTGTAGCTGGCATACCTTTTATTTGACAGCTTTAAATAAAGTACCTCTATACCTGCTGCTTCTTGATCTTTCACTATGGCAGGCCTTACACTTCCTGTATGTGGCTTTTGTTTTTATCAACATGAAGTCTCTTTAATATCAAGACACTTCATCCAGAAGGCACCTGGAGTAGGCAGCCGTGTAGCCACTTTAGCATACAGAAATGTAAGAAAGAACTTTGGAAAATCACCCAGCAGGCATAATTACTGTCACAGCATGCTTTTTTCCCTTCATTATTACATCCGAAGGAGTTTTAGGTAATTTAAGTTTTGTGGTCGTCTTTGGGAAAGTTATTTCGAAGAAAAAAAAAGAGTGGATGTATAATTTATATAGAAAAATTACACATTAATCTACCTGGTCATGTCTGTCTCATTGTTACGTTCGGTTTAGCAGAAGCAACATTGGAAATATTACGTATGCTGTTTTTAGAACATTGTTGGAACATTATATTATATTATATTATATTATATTATTCATTCATTCATTCATTCATCTTCTGAACCGCTTATTCCTAATTAGGGTCGCTGGGAGGCTGGCGCCCATCTCAGC
>JAOUQZ010000024.1:2893048-2904972 GCA_028564935.1 Neosilurus hyrtlii
GAGAGAAAGAGAGAGAGAGAGAGAGAGAGAGAGAGAGAGAAAGAGAGAGAGAGAGAGAGAGAGAGAGAGAGAGAGAGTATGAATGTTGAGCCATTTTCAAGTAATTCATAAATAATAATAATAAAAAAGGAGGTATGGTGATGCCTCACACCTGGTTGAGTATAAATAGCGACTGGCTTTGCCTCATTACTATCCAGAAACCTACTCAAGGAGGAAACTCACAGATGAGGAGCTTTAAGAGATTTAAACATCTGGTTTAGCACTGCAATTCCTTTACTAAGTTAGCTAATTATACCATTACTGGGTCAGCTATTTAAACCTTTACTTTGTTAGCTACTTACACTATAAACAAGTTGCCTAATAGCACATTTATTCTATCCATCCATCCATCCATCCATCCATCCGTTATCTATACTGTTTATCTGTCATGGTTATGGGCAACACGGTGGCGTGTGGTCAGCGCATTCGCCTCATAGCAAGAAGCTCCTGGGTTCGGCACGGGCATTTCTGTGTCGAGTCTACACGTTCTCCCCATGCTTGTATCGGTTTTTTCCTGGGTATGCCGGTTTCCTCCCACAGTCCAAAGACGTGCACATTAGGCTAATTAGTTCTTTCAAATTGCTAATAGGTGTGAGAGGGAGATGTGAATAGTTGTGTATGTGTAGTCCTGTGATGATCTGGCAAGCGGTTTCAGGGTGTCCCCCAGCTTCACCCAGTGATGGCTGAGATAGGCTCCAGTCGCCCTAATAGGATTAAGCAGTTTGGCAAACAAGTGAGTGAGTGAGTGATATTAACCAAGGCACCAATACTGAGTTACCTAATTACGTTACTAATTTCGATGATTGCATCATTACTGAGTTGGCGAATGGCATCGTTTTTATATGAAGTTATTTTATTATACCTTTACTGAGTTGGCGAACCGCACCATTAGAGTGTTAGCTAATTGTGTTCTTACTGAGTTAGAGAATTACACCTCTTTTCGAACTTTGCTAATTGCTCTATTAGTAAGCTAGTTAATTCCACCTTTCCTGAGTCAGCTAACTGCAGCATTGCTAAGCTAAATAATTAAACGACAATTAAATTGTTAGGTAATTACGCCATTAAAGAGTGAACCACTTACATTATTATGATATGAATGAGCTAATTACACCATTATTAAGTTAGCCAATGACACCATTAAGTAATTTCCTAAATACGTCATTATTAAATAACATATTTACATCTTTTGTTAGTTAGATAATTACTTAATTAAGCAATTTAATTACACTATGAATAATTATACCTATTTTGCTTAATGATATAACACGTTATTGAATACTTAACATTTTGCCCAAAGTTATAAAAACGCATTTATGTAAACCAGCTAGGTAGCTAATACCCGCATTAGCGACTACCCCAGACATTAAAAGCTAACTATGCTAAACAACAGCTCATGCATTAGTGTTGATTTTGTGCACATTTATCCTGAGATAAGCCACGAGGACAATCCTGTGAGAGATTTTAACAGTGACAGTGCTGGGTTTCAGTGAATCGGAAAGATGCGTCGAAGATCCTTTTTAATCCGGCACAAGTCCTCATTTAAGAGTGGAACGGGAGATATGAGGGTGTGATTAAGAAAAATGTCAATCTGATGTGTGTGTGTGTGTGTGTGTGTGTGTGTGTGTGTGTGTGTGTGTGTGTGTACGGATACTCAAGTAACACTCTAGAATTTGACACTGCTGTGATAAGATGCATGATGGCACACGATGTGCCGTGTCTGTTATGTTGCCCATATCAGCTTATAATAAGTGTGTGTGTGTGTGTGTGTGTGTGTGTGTGTGTGTGTGTGTGTGTTTGAGGTGAGGGAAAAAAAAAAAACAACAGAAAGGCAATGTGTGAAAAACTGAAGGCATGATGGAATATCATGGCTAATGTTGTGAATCATTACACGAAGCCCAGAGAGAAATTCCAGTGTGTGTGTGTGTGTGTGTGTGTGTGTGTGTGTGTGTGTGTGTGTGTGTTTGTGTACTTTTTACATTATGGAGACGGGGAATTTAGATTTGCCCAGGGACGTCGGTTTGAGTGCATCATCTTCGGGAAGCTTTTTAATTGTACTTTAATATCAGGGCTGTGGAATAAACAAAGCGCTGCAGTCTTGGGGACGCCAGGGGACTCGGCTAAATGCATAAAGCTGTGTGTTAATGTGAGTGCCGTGGTGTATCCATCATATTCCTACACACATGCACACACACTCATATACGCGTGCACACGCATACATAGCTGGAAGTTGGTTTGAGGGACTCTGGGACTCGGAGGTTTTGTCGTGAGTTTTTGTGAGGCGGAGCGTGTGCAGGAGGCGTAGAGGGACTTGCAATTCTTTCTCATCTGTCATGTTCGTGTTTATTAGCTTTCATTAATTTGATGCCATCTCAAGACCTAAAGTGTTTTTTTGTTTTTTTTTTTAAATAGCACAGTGGTCCTTACGGAACTCTGTAATGTATACAAATGACATCCAGCTCTGTAATATCTTCCAAAAAGCCAAAAATAGATAGAATTTATAGGCCGAGCAATACGGCAAGTCCGCAGCTCACGATCGCTCGACTCATCAGCTCCTGACGTGATAATTGCTCGCTTACGACTTTAGTTTCCTCTAAAATGCTTTTTGGAACAAACTCAAGAATGTTCTTAGGAGTGTAAATTTCGTCCGACAGCGAGATGACGTGTTCGCCCAGCTTGACTTCAAATTTACAACTCAGTTGCTAGAAGTCAGGTCTGGTTAAGGTTCTTACCAGGACTGGAGCCATTAAAAAAAAAAAAAAGATAATACAAAATGTCACAACCGCCATGATGTAGCATTAGTGTATTTCGTTATTGCACTATGAGCTTAATTCCTAAAAATACTTTGACTTGATTGGCAAATATTTAAACCACTGAACAAAGTAATTATGGAGAAATGAGCTTTAGCTGTAAGAAATAACTGAAAAACAAGAATTAATTGAGGATCTGAATTTTCTTGACGTACTGGCATATTATGTTGCTAATGTTTAGCATTAAGTTCTAAAAAAAACACTAAACTATCCATAGATCCTACCATTAGACCTAATGATCTCATATTTGATTCACTGTAATCTTATAATTTTCCTCTGGATACTCCAGTTTCCTCACACAGTCCAAAAACGTTGGCGAATTGGCTGGCTATCTGTTGGCTGTTCCAAATTGCCCCTGGGTGTGAATGTGTGTGACGGGTTATGTGTGTGTGTTGGCCCTGTGATGGTTTGGCAAGCTGTCCAGGGTGTACCCTACCTTCACCCAGTGTTGGCTGAGATAGGCTCCATCCTCCCCACAACCCTAGGAATACTCGGTTCAGCAAATGATGAGTGAATGAGTGTAATCTTATAATATAATTAGCGGTTCTTGTAGTGAATGAACGAAGCCATTTGGTCAGCATCTGGTCAGCATCTGGTCATAAGTTACTTACATTTCTGAGACAATTCCATTTGCACTTTTGTGATTTTACTCTTACTCACAGAGCAATCATCAAATATCGCATCGAAGCAGTGAAGAACCGTGAAATGCTTCAGCATGCCTATTACAATACAGTAATGAATCATGCAGGGTATTTTGAGTGACATCTGTGCATGACGGGGGTAAAACAACATCCTCCAGTGGCATCCAGCTCCTTTGCAAGCATGAATGCCACTCAAACCACTTCTTCTGACTGACCGCTTCACTGCCACAGGTGTGTTCAAGCATTTCAAGGGTCACTACAGAAAATAGCAAATATGTGCATTGCGTGTAGACAGAAATAAAAAAAAACAACACACACACACACACACACCAAACATAGCACAGGTATTAATGTTGACAGCATGATGTCATGTGGTATACTGATCCAGGATAGTTAGTCCACATGCATGACCTTGCAGCTCTCTATTCATTCGCTCCAGGAACTTTTTCAATATGAAATTTGGCTGGATTCGAAATATTTTCACTTGCTAGCAATTTTCATTTATTCTGACATCTGTGTCTTGCTTTGATTTAAAATGTATTGATGGCTCCCTGATGTAATGATCTGTAAAGAATAAAACACTTTAAACCCGGATATTACTCAAACGCCTGGTTATTACATCAGAGCAATTTGGCAGTGCCTTCAGACTTTATTATATTTTTGCATGTTGAAGAAATTTAAATGGTTGATAAGGCAACAAAGACATCACTTTTCAACAACTGTCACTTGGCACAACCTTCGGGATATATCTCAGACGCTATCAACTGTAGCTTTAGTCATTCAAAACACTGGACTGCACCCAATAAAATTCGTACGTGAAGCACAGGACACGTAAAGAGACACTTGCGAGTAATCCAGAACGGCACGGTGCGATTTCAGTACAAGTAATACGAATTCAAGTTCCTGCCGGGGCTGTTACAGGGCGTCTTCCTGTCCCGTTTCGACTGTTAAGAAGGTGGAGATGTCTCGTCGACAAGAATTGTGTCTGTAAACAAATCGACACCTTGGCAGGGTGGATTAGCGGCTGGGTCCCATCAGTGGGAACAAGATCTCCTGATGGTACTCATCACACACACTCACACACACACACACACAGTACTTGATACAGTGAATATCTCAGTATGTTGTTTAAATTGCAGGAAATTTTTTCATACAAATTAATTCATTTACTTCCCCAATAAATTATTCTGCATAAAATTTTCTAAGAGTTTTTTTAAAGATGTGATATTGATTCGATTACTGTACTCCCCTGTGAGCTGTGCCTTATTGATTTCACCACTTTCTGTCAATATCACTTCATGCTTTACTCCTGAAAGACGAAAAAAGAAAGTGTCATGCACAAATGATATAACAGTATTTTTATCTTTATCCAAAACAGAACCTTGGTGGTGGTATTATAATAAATTATAATCCTGACCAAAGCAATGCACAGATTTTCACCAAACTTGGGCGTCAGAGTCCCAGGCATGATTTGATTTTGGAATGTCTAGGTCAAAGTTGAAGGTTAGAGCAAGGTCAGAAAGTTTTGAAGATTTACTTACTTAACTTAAGTTTTGAAGCGCACTTACACCTTCAAATGAGTGCTAATAGACAGGCCGTTACTGTGGAACACTAACAGGAAACCATATATGGGCTTTCAAATGAATTTATTTATTTCACCCATAAATTATTCTGCATAAAAACAGGCTGGTTGACTGACCTGTTTGAGTTGCTTGTTTTATTCTATGGTAAGATTTTATTGTTATTTTTTTCACAAAAGGAAATGAAAATAAATCAAGCATATTAGTTCTGTATGTCAAGAACTCACTCATTTAATGAACCCCTGATCCTACTAGAGTTGCACGGAGGCTGGGCAAAGGCGGGTACACTGTGAACAGCTCGCCAGACCATTGTAGGCGTGTGTGTAAACACACACACACACACACACACACACACACACAAACACAAATATTTACACTCATGCCTAGGGGCAATTTTGGAATATGGAGGAAACTGAAATACCCGGAGGAAACTCACACGACTGCAACCAGTTGTCATGTCCACTCCGAAATCTCACAAAAACGATCACACAACGTGCTCCCAGTCTCCTGAGTATTAATTATTATCACCTGTACCTCGTTTCCCTGCACTGATTAGATCCCCTATTTAACCTCCCACTTCACTCCGTCACTTGTTTAGCCTCGTTGGAGCTGCACGTAGTTTTTGCCTCTCCTAGTGTTTTTGTACTCGAGATCATTTACCTGTTTGCACTGTGCTGTTCAGATTCCATCTCCAATCTTTCCCAGCCTTCTCTCCTCATCTCCAGAACCCTTCCACCTCCAGTTAAACTTCTCCTGTAACTTTCCCTATTTCCTGGTCCTAGATCCTCTTCCGTGTTGGTTTTGGTTAGCCGCTCGTGGCTTGTTTTGTTTTTCTGCTTTTTTGTTTCTCATGGCTTCCCAAGCCCTGTTTGTTTGTTTAATACATTTTTGGTTTCATCCACTAAAGCCTTGTCTCCGGGAGTCTGATCATAACACACGGGGAGAACTAGCAAAGTCCACACAGAAATGCCCAAGGCCGGGACTCGAACCCAAGACCTTCTTGCATGGGGTTGGGTGTGCGAACCGTTACGTTACCATGCCAATCTCAAGAACGCTAAATATTTCAAATCTCTTTTACACACACTTGTATGTTGTCGTCTTGGAAAAGGATCTAGGAACAGCTACCCACTGTTCCTGGTGACGTCATGCAAATTTTAAGTGTAAAAAAAAATAAAAAATTAATCAATCATGAAAATAAATCATAATAATTAAAAAAAATATTTTTAAAAAAAGGGCCTCCCTGAGAACAACTTCGGAAAACATTTTCCTTTATAACAAATATAATGACCTCTAACCTGGCTACAAAACCCCAGGTTTTATTTATTCAATTTTCTATTTCTACCCTGGCAACTAATGATCCCAGTGAGAACATTCTAGAACCAACACTTTCATAGAAATGACCTTTGCTGTTCTCGTTCCACCAGCCGGGTAAGATCTGCTATCCAATTCCACACAATTAACTCTGTTTTTGCTGACACACATGACCTCGTAGTTTTATATCCCTTTTCCCGATGCAGGTCGAGAGATCCGTGATAAAATATAGGTAAACCCTACGTTTGTTTTTTGCCCGTTTTTTTTTTTAAATTATAAATTTTGCCAGATTTTTTTAGGGCAAAATGCCAGGAATGTTATACAGGACACAAGCGTAGGGGTCACGTTGCAAGCTTTCGGCTGTAAATAATTCACGTCACGGGTCTATCGGGTTAATTGGACCGGAGCACTGGAAACACATCTGTTTGAAGCGCTATCATATGGCAATGTTGCTCGCTGCAGAAGTAACCAGGTCAGGCGTTCGAGCGGATGCAGGCAAAGAGATGATCAATGAGCTCATCGGTTTGGAAAAAATTGCAGCCTCGTAGTTCACCAGTGTGTCACAGTGGACTTCCAGGCAAAATTATTGTTTAATCAATGTTGCCTGTCAGCACAGTCAAAGAGTATGGCACTGACAGTGAGGTGGACATTTAGAATTGATAGCCAAGCTGAAACTGCAAAGGGTTTTGCTGAGAAATTGCCTGAAAATACAAATTTAAAACCTCTATATACACCAGTATGATGGACCATCATACAGTGGTGCAGAATATAGGTAGCTGGTAATATAGCTGAGCTTCTAGCACACAGTATTGTTATTTAATCTAATATTTTCTCAGTAAGTACACTTGGTTTGGCCAGACAGGTCTGAGCTGACAGGAATGCTACAGTACCTCAAATAAGTGATCTTAAAAAAAAAAAAAAAACTTGGGGAGCAGATAAATATCTCCGTTAGGACACTCCACTTTGCATTTAATCTAAATAATTAATGAGTCATACTGGTTAGCATGTCCCCATCACAGCAAGAAGGTCCCAGGGTTCGAGTTACGGGCCTGGGAGGTTTTGTGTGGCGTATACATGTTCTCCCTATGCGTGCATGGGTTTTCTCTGGGTACTTTGGTTTCTTCCCGCAGCCCAAAGACATGCACGTTAGGCTAATTAACTGTTTCAAATTGCCCCTAGGTGTGAGTGTGAATAATTGTTTGTGTGTTGGCTGTCTGATGATTTGGTGAGCTGTACAGGAAGTACCATGCCTTTTGACCGGTGTCGGCTGAGATGGGCTCCAGACCCTAGTCGGATTAAGCCATTCGGCAAATGACTGGGTGAGTGAGTGAGTGAGTGAGTGAGTGAGTGAGTGCTTTAAATTACTTTACAATATAGCCTGTGTTGTCTTATAGGAAAAAAAAAGTACTTTGAGGACTTCGGAGGTGGTGTTTCCGGCAATTCGACAAAGCAACATATAGCAAAATTGACATTACATAAATAACAGCAACATCATTCACCAAGTCTTGGAGGCAAAGGAATAAAAGGGAAAAAGTACAGCTTTAATTGCAACATTCAGAATTATAATGACAGATGAGCGTCCCAAGTCTAAAGGTGTGCATGTGTTTTTATGATTGAAATGATGCTATTAAGGGGACAAGTGTGTTGTACTTCCCCACAGCATTAGACTACCACCACCACCCTAAACAGTTCACACCAGGCAGGTTAAGTCCACAGATTCATGCTGTCGGTTCCACATACACTAGTACTGAGAATTCACCATCGGGATTAATTCTGCTGTTCATTCCGAAGTGGTTTTCTGGTTGGCTATTTGAATTACCTAAAATCATTTGCATTTGACCATATTTTCAACAAACTCTCCATTTTAAGCACATTTATTTCTCCTCTTTTACTTATGCTTATATTGAAACAATATAAAGTTTGTATAGGTTCACTTTCAGGAGTTGTTTAAAATGGGTCAGTGAGTTGTGAGAAAAAAAAAAATAAAACATCAGCAAGGCTTCACTCAGCTTCTTCAAAAATGTTTGAAATAGTCGACGCAAGGCCCAGAGTGCATGATAAGATGACAAGTCTGTGAGAGGAGAAGTGTTTGGAGATAAATGCATATTCATGCGGCGTCGCTGGGATCAGGAATCAGGAAACATTTTCCGTGCCAGTCGACATGGTGGCAGTGGTCAGGAGCGCGGCCCGTCTCCACACGGATATCACAGTGATGAGAGATGAAGTGAGATCACCCAGCCGGAACTAACAGACAGGCCGAGTACAGAGCGCAAGAGCTGCCAATATAGCACTACACACAATCTCTCTCTCTCTTTCTCTCTCTCTCACTCACACACATACACACACTCACTTATACACACATTTATCTTTCTAGCACTTTCCTCAGAATGCTCACACATGTCAGTCTTTGGATTACATAGCTTTTTGTATCATGATTATTATTCATTCATTTTCTAAACCTCTTAATCCTACTGAGGGTTGCAGGGAGGCTGGCGCCTATCTCAGCCGACTCTGGGTGAAGGCAGGGTACACCCTGAACCGCTCACTAGGCCATTACGTTACAAACACACATATAACCATTTACACTCTCTCTCACACCTAGGAGCAATTTGGAACAGCCAATTAGCCTATGGCACATGTTTTTGGACTGTGGGAGGAAACCGGAGTACCCGGAGGAAACCCACACAAGTAGCGGAAGAACATGCAAACTCCGCACAGAAATGCCCCGAGCCCTGTGAGGCAAACATGCTAACCACCATGCCACCCACTGTTATTGTTATTGTTATTATTATTATTATTATTATTATTATTATTATTATTATTATTATTATTATTATTATTAAGATCTTTACCAACATTTTCTATTTTAGCTCACAAGACATAAGAAACACACCAACACTCATTCTCACATTCACCCTCAATCCATCAAATGCTTGGATACCGGAGTCTATACATCAATCTCAGAAAGAAAAAAAAAGAAAAAAGAAAAAAAAAAAAAAACCAGCAGCAGCCCAGAAAACCTCCCAGCACTTTATTTTTCCATCTTCGACATGACTAGACTCTTAGATAACATGAGGATGTGCTTATTTCTTCTCAAGGAGATCCTCTGCTCTGATATTCGACTTGAGTATGCTGTAGGATGCTCTTCATCACATCACCAAGTCTCTTTCCTCTTGCTCAATCATCCTGCCTCACTCTAGAAGACTCTGGTACTTTCCCACACATGGGGTTGTTGGGAAGAAGGCTGTGCGCCAGTAATCAGCGTGTCTCTTCATCTAGACCCAACTCAGGATTGAATGCGGTGATGAGGACAATCTGGCCATCATGTTTTTGTTTTTAAATCGAAATGGACAATAGAGCTAAACACACGCTATTCAACACACTAATATTCTGATCTTTTTAATTTTCTGGCAACATAAGTAGTGCTTTCATGAATGATGAATAACGTTTACTTTATGGGAACTTCTATAATGTTCGATAATAAAAATATTAAAATTAGAAGCATTGCGCGATACAAGGCAAAATATCATATTGCAATATTTTCAGTCTTATCGCAATATTACCCCGACACCTATCCCTATCACATGACCACCACCAACCAGGGAGGGGCGTAAACATGCACGTGCCCCCTGCGTGACATGCAGTGCTGCCGCCCGCCTCTTTTTGGACTGCTGCGCATGCATATTTGGGGGCGGCCTAACACCCTTGGAGGGAAAGCGCTATCCGCCCCCTCGTACGAATGAGCTCACAGAGCAGAGCACATGAGTGGCTGGTGATTGCTGTGAGTGACTGGGAAGTGAGCGTATGCCATCCCTCCCTCCCTCCCGTGATAGCTCAGCCAATTAGCTCCCATGGACTCCTGCTCACGGAAAACTGTGGCATCAACCTGGATTCGAACTTGTGATCTTATCATTCATTCATTCATTTTCTAAACCATTTAATCCTAATTGGAGCTGCGGGAGGCTGGCGCCCATCTCAGCCGACTCTGGGCGAAGGCAGAGTACACCCTGGACTGCTCGCCAGGCCATCGCAGGGCAGTGATCTTATCACAATGTATCTTAACATTGCATCCATTCATGCACAAATTTGATTGTAAGAACAGATCTTACTTAGAATATTATTAATACTTATATTAATAATATTAGTATTATATTAGTATTAATAATTATTAATACAAATTATTAATTATTATTAATACTTCCTCGTCAAAGCGCAAGGGTTCTTATTCAAGGCAGGCGCTATACACGATGCAATCATATAAATAGCTGCGCGTTTACATAGTAGGGCTCAAATAAACAAATGTTGAATTTATAAAAATGCCGCATTTCTTACAATACCATATGGGGGTACTGAATGGCCTTGGCGGAGGTCTGCGCTCTCCGAGTGCTTTTCTAGTTATTATTATTATTATTATTATAACTATTATTATTATTATGCATATCTCATATTCAGCTGTAGCAAATTCATAACTGAACTAAGCGAGAAAAATGTTTCAGTTCATTTAATTTTCCATCGTACAAGAGGAATTAAAATACATACACACACTCGCACACACAATGCATTCAACAAGCCCCTCTCCATGACCCCCACCTCCACCCTGTTTTTTTTCCTGAGAAATCACATCCAGGACATGCTCGCTGGGAGAGGTGCAATCATTTGATTCAGCCCAGCTAGGGGATGTAATCTTAATTAATTTCGCTATGTTATTTAATTAAAGACCTGGGCGATGAGCGAAATAAATCTGCTGATGGAAATTATTTGCAAATGGTCTGGTGAGCCGATTTGGACGAGTCCAGGCACTGTTGAATAAGTATCTCGTGAAAGATGGCGGATTTTCGTTTGGTTTGGTTTTGTAGGTCTCGTTGTTTTCATCCTGCCTGGTGGCATAGCACAATTTTATTTCAAACAGTGGTGTTAAACTGAAGAAATCAATAGCGACCTTGAAATAAAAGAGTGCTACTAAAAAGAATAAGCACCTGAGGAGAAAAGTACAAAGAAAAAAAAACTGAAGCAAGAATAAGCAAAAGCTAATGGACCATGAAGATCTTTGTTTCTTTCTGATTCATATGTTTCACATTTCGTTCCTCTGCTTCACCAAACACCAGCAGCCATCTAATCAGGTTTATTTTCTACCAAGAGTTTTTAAGGTGTTTGATGTGTTTGATAAAGCATTGGATATTTGGAGATATCCAAAAATGGAATAAAGTAATAAATAAAGACTGGAAAACAAAATGCAAAGAAATAAATGAAAATAGCACAGCCCTAATATTCGTAAAACTTTTACAACTTTGCATGAGAATGTAATTATATGAGACCATGAGAGTTAGACAAATCTGAGCCCATGATTCTGTACAGGAAAAAGGTGACTTGCTCCTTCTGAGTCACTGCCTCAAGCCACCTGATTCCCTCAAGATCATCACGATTCCACCAAGTTCCCTGAAGATCATCACAAATCCACCAAGTTCCCTTAAGATCATCACGATTCCACCAAGTTCCCTTAAGATCATCACGATTCCACCAAGTTCCCTCAAGATCATCACGATTCC
>JAOUQZ010000024.1:2946342-2970833 GCA_028564935.1 Neosilurus hyrtlii
CGAGCTGTCCAGGGTGTACCCCGCCCTCGCCCAGAGTCGGCTGAGATGGGCGCCAGCCTCCCAGCGACCCTAATTAGAAATAAGCGGTTCAGAAAATGAATGAATGAATGAACCTTCAGACCAAACAGAATTGAGAATTCAAGAGTTTTGATGTTGATATACAGTATAGTTGGTTGTTGTCGGCTGTTTGTTTGTTTGTTTGTTTGTTTGGGGGGGTTGAGATCACATTGCTTTACAGCACATTCGGGTTTCTCAGTTTCAAATATTTGCAACGGATGAATATTTGCTCTTCTTATTTGGAAATCTACCCATGGGATGCAATTCTGCCACTTGCTCTTTGCATCTGTGTCTTGCTCGTCTCACTGGCTTTGAGGTGGGCACCTTGTGGCTCCTTGCATCCTGCTACACTTTATTTATTTATTTATTTATTTATTTTTGTTTTTGCTTGCTGGTCTAGTCTGTATTCTGTTGGGTGCTTGTTGTTGTTGTTGTTTTTGTTGCTGCTGTTATTATTCAGCCTACTTGTAAATGGACTGTTGCTATGTATACGGCTGTGTTGACTATCCATGCTTGTGCCTCACTCTACCTTGAAGGGGATAGGGTGGTGAGGGAAGGGGGTGGTGGTGGTGGTGGTGGTTGTGGAGGGGGTTCTGCAGAGAATAATAATAAAAGATACACACCAACATAACATAACATAACATAACATCCAACCACCATGATCTTCTTTATGATACCACTACCATCTTTACAGAACCAATTGACTACTTCATAATAAGGTGTGTTTTATTTTATTTATTTATTTATTTTGGATTGTCCCAGAGTAATCAGTGTGACCAGTGTGATTTAGTAGGACGTAGAGATCTGCTCTAATGTTAGGTGACAGTCCTATCCGAAACTGATTAAACAAAAAGAGGTTGTGCTGCTTCTAATTCCTGCATGGTGTCAGTGGGAAACTGTGTAGCCTTGAGCTGTAAGGCACTGCACTTGAAAAAGGGTATTGGGTTTGATGTAATGGGCTCTCGGTGCTTGCTGTTAAGTGGTTTTTAACCCCTTGATCTTTGCTGCATTCTGTAGAGGTAGAGATCAGAAATCCATCCAGTGAAGCATGGTGGTGGTAGCATTTCCGACAAATCATATTTTGCTATTTATTTTTTTTTTTAGTAATGACACCTCTCATGAAGTTCACAATCATTTTATAAAAAAATGAAAAATTTCTTATACTTTCAAGACTGTTCTCTCTGAGCTTGTGTAGGTTTCCTTCAGGCACTTCAGTTTCCTCCCACAGTCCCAAAACATGCATATTAGGAATATTGAATGTTCCAGATTTTCCCTAGGTGTGAGGATGAATGGTTGTTTGTTGATCTATGATGCTGTTCTAGGTGTACCTCACCTTTGCTCAGGGTTGGCTGAGATAGGCTCCAGCTTTCCTGCAACCCTAGAATGAATGTCAGACCTTTGTCCAGGACTTATTTTGGTAGTTTTCTGGTCTACATGCCCATTCATTCATTCATTTTCTGAACTGCTTAATCTTAAGTCATGGTGAGGCAGGCGCTCATCTCAGCCAACTCTGTGTGAGGGCGGAGTACCCCCTGGACAGCTCGCCAGGCCATCACACGGCAAAAACACTCTGACGGCAACCCAATAGTCTACACAGCAGTGACAACTCTGTGATAGTGGGGCTTGAACCCCCAACCTTCGGCTCAGTACGCCAGCACCCTATTACTGGGCTACCACTGTCCTCTTCCAGGGATACGTGTAGTTATTTTTAAGAATCATAATTGTGATGGTTATTTGTAATAAACTAGACTGATGGTTCAATACTGTAGGCTGTTTTGTGGAGATTAGTGCATTTTAATGTCAATTCCAATATATAAGGCTATAAAATGTGAAATATTCATGCAGGCATTGTATAATTAGCACTTAATTAAGATGCCGAAACCTTGGAATAATTGCACACTGTCCATTTTGTATACTACACAAAGTGCATTTGCATCAACTGTTGACATGTTGGTGCTATTTAATTTTTTGTTTATTTTTTTATTTTTTTAAAGAGAGAGGGAAAAAATGTGAAGGAAAAAAATGGTTGAAAGGCCAGAGACAGCACCTTAGTGTTTATGCTTCAGTCAAACTTTCCCATTCTTTTCTTGGACAAAAGCAAGTTTATCTGGCCGTGCTGTCGCGTTCACTTGCTCAGGTGTTCTGGAGTTTTTATGTTTAAATTGCGTCTATTGAGGCGCCTCAGGGGAAGGACGAAAATAAAAATGAGCTCTTTGCACGCCTGGCCCTGGAATTTACTGCAGCTTTTCGCCCGAAAATCCACTCAATACCAATTCGTTCAGCTGTCAGCGGGCCTGCTCTGTCTCTCCTCGGGATGCCGTCCCGTGCCTTTTGCATTATTCTGTGTGTCTTACATGAGCAATTAGAGAATATGTGAGCGTTTAGATGTGTCCCCTCCTTCAGACCCTGATGGACCATGAAATGTTTAATTCATGATTTTCAACACACAGCACAGGAACCATGTTACGGACCTGTGTTAAGTAAACGTGTTTATTCATAAACATGGGAAGCGGTGTTGCTTATGCATGCCAAAGCGATATTTCATTCGACTTGATGAGCGCACGTAAGTGGGTTTTTTTTTGCTGCTTCGGTCAACTGGGATACAAAATTAAGTCCAATGTAAATTCCTGAGAGCAAAATAAATAAATAAATAGAAAAATATACAGATCTTTTTTTTTTGTATGAACTTGTTTCATGAAACAGGCCGCTGTTGCAATCTTCTGAGAATCTTCCATGTGGAAGAAGTGGTGAGGTTTCCTTTTCTTACTGAATAAGGTATAACTCAGGTGAGAGCTACACATCTGGCTAGTCTTCAACCCATCAGATTTATGATAAAACCTCTTTTACAAACTAAATGAACTTCGGGATTTTTAGACACTCACTTTTTATATAATGTCCATTAAGGAATCGTCACAGGTGTGTGATCATTTAACATAATAATAAGGGCCGGGCATTTAGTATCTAGTAAATTGCTTGGTTGTAATATAAAAATGTATGAAAAGGTCAGCCGAAGGAAAAAAAAAAGGTGCAAATTAGAGTCCTAAAAATAATTCCATAAAAGATCCAACATCAATCTTCTGTTCAGCTTCTGTACAATTTTTTTAAATCTTTTTTTATTCCAAGAAATAAAAAGCTACACTGTCTGGAAATATCCTTAGTCTAACATCACCAAGGTGCGCGACTGTCAACCTGGAGATCACAGACACGGATCCAGGTTTATGCTACACCCATCCCCAGCCGGGAGTCTATGGCTAACTGGCTCAGCTCTCACGTGATGATATACACTCACCTCCCTGTCACTTGCAGCGATCACCAGCACATTGGGGTGTCTGTGAGCTCATGCAACACAACCGGGCGGATAACACTTTCCCCTGCTAGCGTGTTCGGGTGTCACGGTGGCGTAGTGGTTAGCACATCCGAACCACAGCAAGAGGGTTCTGGGCTCAAGTCCTGAGTCGGCTTGGATGGGCGCCAACCTCCCCGCGACCCTAATAAGGATTAAGCGTGACACAAAATAAATGAATAAAAATATGAATAAAATTAAAAATATGTATATATATATTTTTAATTTATTTGTTTGGTTGTTTATCTATCTATCTATCTATCTATCTATTTAATTATAAATAACTTTACTGTTTACACCATTAACATGTCACGTATGACCACTTTTCTTTCTTTTTTCTTTCTTTCTGTTTTTTTTTTTCTTTTTTAGTTTTTGTTTGAAACTCTGACTCCAGGCACTAAAACAGCTTGATTGATTTGTTTTAACGTCCTGGAAGCACCACATTAATCTCTATTTGTCTACATCATCATTACAGCATTACAGCATAGCATTAAAGCGCTGGGTTAGACCGCGGCGTTCGGCTACATGATTTTCCAAACTCTAAAAACAAACAAACGGTGGGATAATAAAAGCAGCCATCGGTAACAGTCAAAACTGTCATTTGGCTGACTTTCAAAATAGACCTTGCTTCCATCAGCAAAGGTCTGGTCTGTGTGACCAAAATGTAATAAATTGCAGTATGCACTTGTTAAAGAGGCCTGTTATGAAGCATTGCATGCTAAATATATCGGCAATAGAGAGCTGATCGTGTACAGTCCAGCCCACTGCCTCCTCGACAAGCATGGTGAAATAGCTTAGTGTATGCTGAGTCATCGTAAGTTATCATTCACGCTAGCTGCTTGTTCGTCCTCTGATCAGCCAACTGCTTATCCTAGTGATCAGACATCATTCATTTGCGTTCCTAGTAGTTCATGGGGCAAATAGCATCAGGAAAACAGGTGGAATAAAAATGGCATACTGCGACTTTGAGAGCCATCAGACACGGAGCGTTCCTACGATATCGGAGATATATCTAAACTAAAATAAATTTGTGGCAAGGGAATTTTAAGAAAATCCTCCAATCTGGACTTTGTCTTCAGGAATTTCTCTCAGTAAGTTCAGAGCAGCATTAGAAGGATTAAGCTCCAGATGGAGTGCTAATTTCTCGCGAGCATTAGATGCTAATCATCTGATTTTCCTAGAAGATATTTTTTCCCCTTTATACCAAGATACAAGTTTTCATTCATTTTCTGAACCGCTTAATCCTAATTAGGGTCGCGGGGAGGCTGGCGCCCATGGCGCGACTCTGGGTGAGGGCAGAGTACACCCTGGACAGCTCGCCAGGCCATCGCAGGGCAGAAACACGCTGACGGCTATGCAGCGAACATCGTCAACTCTTGACGAAAAAACTGGAGAAAGTTTTGATCTTATAAAAATCTGTAAAATGCATTATTTTATTGATTGCTAGCTACAGTAAATTAAATCAAGAATATAAGGAATAGTAACACTATAGTCTTTTTCTCTTATTTGTCATGTTTGTTTTTTTTTTTTTTTCTTTTTAAATGAATTTTGTTCATCTTGGAACTAACCATGGCTGAATTTCACAAAATTTTATTAGGCTACATCCTGATTAACTCGGGTTCATTTGAAAACACAGAATCTATCCGAGCTTTTAACATTTTAAAGTTTAGCTTCTTTTTGTGACACAAACTTCGACACCTCTCTGCGACGTTAACACATTTCTTCCACCTCTCGGCTGGAGAAACAGAGAGAGTGAGAGAGAGAGCGAGAGAGAGAGAGAGAGATGAAGCCTGCTGTCACCCATGTCTGTCCACCTCATTTAAACCTGGCACTCAGATCCCAAAAAGTCTTCACCGAGCAAGAACACTCTGTTCATGAAAACGGCCATGGCTTGTTCCTGACCGGTTTTGAAACACTTTGTCATCTCCTCAAATCCGAGCTGGAGGGGGGAACTTAACATTCCGTAGCTACCTCTGAACTCTAGACGTAAATATTGCAGCAGAGCCGAGTTGTGGATAACGCAGACTCCAAAACAGTTAAGTAGCAAAGAATGTGTGCCTTTATGAGACAAATCCGCACCATATGTGTTTACCTTTCAGGGAACGGTCGCTCCAGAAGGCAATAATCAACCAGGAAGTTGGACTTTACCGTATGGCAGGCGATGAAAAATGCATGTAAAGGGGCAGCGTCTGATCAAAGTGTCTCCCTTCAGTCAGACGAAGCAGGCAATTCAAATACACGCTAGCGTGCAGGTACATTTATTTCTAGTTGTAACGCACGGTGAATATATAGTTTAACAAAAATGATTGGAAAAATGTCTGGCAACAAGGAAAAAAAATCTTCTATTCGTTTCTTATTCATGAAAAACTTTTACCGTTTTGTATAATTATACATGTTACACAAATTTCTACTCCTGCATTCATAATCATTCATTCATTAATTTTCCGAGCTGCTTAATCCTAATTAGGGTCGCGGGGAGGCTGGCGCCCATCTCAGCCGACTCCGGGCGAAGGTGGGGTACACCGTGAACAGCTCGCCAGGCCACTGGAATCAAACCCACACCTTCTTTCTGTAAGGTAAACGTGCTAACCACTGCGCCACCACACCGTCACGTGATATCATATATGTCATGGTATCTCAACTTCTTACTGTTTGATATTTTCCAGAGAAGAAGATCAGATATTATTTGTTCTTTCGCACGATAACAATGTCCAGCAAATGGTGTACAGTGTTGTTTGTGCTTGGGGCTCATCCTGGGGAGTTTCCCATGTATCTTTTCAAACAGTGGACGTGTCTTCCGAACATGAGCGTTTATTTAGGTGCCCCGGTGATAATAAAGCTAATAAGGTGGAATGGTGAAAATACTTGCATATCAGTTCATGAGGAATTTATCCGACTTTTTTGTTGTTGTTGTTGTTGTTGTTGAATTTTGCAGCGACCCTTTTCATACAAACTGAGAAGTTTGATGAAAGCGAATTGATTTTATGAATACTTCTTAAACTGCTAAAAGACTTTTCTTTATTTAAGAGTTGAAGATTCTTTATCTGAATCAAAAATCATGGTTTTCCATTTCAACTTTGTGGACCCTTATTAATGTGTGTTTTTATTTCCATTCTTCCAGAAGAGAGTTGACCCATGGGTCAAGATTAAACTAATGGGAAAGCGGTGATGTTTCGAGAGCCTAGACGGCATGAAATAAACAGAGCCATAATAAGCAAGGACTACCAGCCTATGCATGCTTTGTTCTTTCTTCGTGACTTTTTTTTTTTTTTTCCTAATTCTCTCCAGTGATTTGACGCCTTCTTAACCACCCACAATGTTCTGCACAGGCAGTGCTACAATATGTATAGCAGGGAGCCAGACTGCATGCTTTGCCTCAGCAGATGTGGGGATTAGCATTATTTAAAAATGGGCTCACTGTGGAGAATCGGCCTGATGTTGGAACGCTTGCCTTTGGTATCGATGACTATCTTGGCTGAAACGTATACATTTCATATGAACACCAGAAACGTTGTGCTTTATCTTCCATATGCAACCAATGGAGTCGTACTAGCATAATTCCCTGAAGCTGAAGCAATTGTTTACCTCAACCGTGTCACTTGGTAGAACAGATTTGAATCACCCAAGATACCCCCACCCCACCCCTCCACCCCCCACTCTGTTACTTTCCAACCCATACAGTGAGAATTATGCTTCATTTAATATGAGAGGAACCTCACACGGCTCAGAGACTCTGTCATTACTTCCGGCTCGCTGCAGTCCACCTGCCCCATAATTAATAAAGCGCTGCCATTTAGCACCGCTTTCCATCTTGCACTTTGATTTGCCTGTCAGAAGCTATTAAAAGCCCTGGTGGGAAGCCGCACCGCAATCCCGTCATCCTGATTCGGACGGCAGGTTGAAACGAGGCCGCAAGTCACCAGCCGGAATAAAAGCAGGATACCGACGGGTGTTTGAGCTCCGACTTTTTCAGCATTGACTTTATTGATTACGTGTAATGTTTGTCTGGACGAGTTAACTATAAGGCTCATGGGAAGATCTGGGATACTGTGTGGACGGCTGGATTGTTAACTGTATTGTATAACGTAAGGATTTGATTCATTAATCATATAAATCATGCACCATTTAAACCTGACATCAGTCAGGCCATGAGCTCATTGTGATTCCTTTCTATTGAGTTCATTCAGGTTTCTTTCTTTTTCTTTCTTTATATTTCTGTCTCCTTTCTCTCCCTCTCTCTCTCTCACTTTCTCTCCATCCTAAGCAGTACATGATTCCTTCATTGGGCATTTTGATGTGTTTATTTACTCAGTGGTTTCCACTGATCCAATAGAGAGAGAGAGAGAGAGAGAGAGAGAGAGAGGATGTGAGGAAAACTGGCACGTTTCATAGCGTTCAAGGTGAAACTAGCGCAGAAAAAAAATAAACGATTCAGGGGGAAAAACTGGGAGGTTAAAAAAACATACAGTGAGAACAAAAAGAAAAAAAAGTTTCCCCTTTAATATAAAAATGGTACAAAAAGAGTTTATTTATTTATTTATTTTTGTCCACCTCACAACAAGAAGGTCCTTGGCTCGAATCCTGGGCTTGGCGAGGGCGTTTCTGTGAGGGGTTTGCATGTTCGCTTTGTGCTTGTGTGGATTTCTTCTGGACGTGCACAGTAGGCTAATTGCCCCTAGGTGAGAGTGTGTGTTGACTGGCTAGCGGTCCATGTATCCTGCCACCATAATAGGATTAAGTGGTTTGCCAAAAAAATTAATTTATGAATGAATTTGTTTTGTCTTTCATTTTCTGAACTGCTTGAACCCAGTTAGGATCACGGGGAGTGGTAGCGCCCATCTCAGCCGACTCTGGGCAAGGGCAGTTTACACCTTGGACAGGCCAGGAACACGCTTCCGGCAACCCAATGGCCTACTCTTTACGAACGGCAGCAATGGTTTAATATCTGCATACCAAAATGGCTTTTTACTGCCAAACGACTAGAACATGACTTGAATTCTACGAATTTTGGACCACACAAGCACAATAAAGCTCACTTCTCCTGTACAGCTCCAGAGATTTCTGCAGATGTGTTCATACGTTTTCTCCCATGAGGCCCACTTCTTTTTTTTTTTTTAATTTAAAATTCCCGAACCTCAGTCAAAGGGTGCTGTTTTGATCAAAAACCTTCTCTATTACGTCTAAAGTGGAGGTACTGCATCTTTCTGTGTTTGAGTATCACTGGCAAAACATTACTAGTTTGAAATAAGCAAAGGGGGCGGGGCTTCCCGAGGGTGTTATTTCAAATCACGGACTTCAAAACATCCTAGGGTGAGAAACATGGCCATCCGGGAGGAGCAAGGAGGGGAACCGCTGCTCATCCGTGTTGAGAGGAGCCAGTTGAGGTGGCTCGGGCATCTGATCGGGATGCCTCCCGGACGCCTCCCGGGTGTGGTGTTTCGGGCATGTCCGACCGGGAACAGACCCCGGAAGAGCTGGAGGAAGTGGCTGGGGAGAGTGTCGTCTGGATCTCACTGCATAGGCAGCTGCCCCCACGACCTGAAGAAGACGATGATGATGACGATGAAGAAGAAAAACAAGATGATGAGTTCAAAGCATCCACACAAATGTTGATTGGCTCACTTCCTGTAAAAAAAGACCCCTTTTCGACTGTTTCGGAGTGTTTTGGACGATGGTTCAGTGTATGCCAGTGTGGGGTTAGCCGTTATTATAGTGTCATTTAAATATTTAGGATTTTTTTTGTATTTCTCACCCACAGTTTGCATTCTCTGGTCTAATGGCGCGCCAGTTCCCGCTCGGGATATCCAATGTACCGCTCACCCAATGGTGACGGTTTCCAGAGTATCATGTTACCTAGCTACAAGTTTCATTATTTTGATTCCCGTAAAAGCAGATTTACCGGGAAGGCCATCCTGCAGTCCTTCTATCTCCACTCGATGAAATGCAGACTGTGGAAGATGCTTTGCTTGAAGTCATGGCGTGTACTGATGCATAAATCAGATATGATGTGGTTTCAAGGCTAAAGGGTTTGGACACACAAATACAGTCTGTTTTATATTTGTGTCACTCATTCGACATGGACCTGCTTTCCATTGATTCAGAGACAAACTAAAGTCTCATTATTAAAGGCTGAGAGTATACTTTCTCACAGTTCGATGCTTTAGCCGTGATTTAAACCTGGCTGTGACTTTATTAGCAAAAAAGAAAAAAGAAAAAGATGCAAAAATTGGAGTTTATTGCTCCTAATAATTACTTAATACAGCACCTGATAAGTCACGTCCGTTTTTCTTATCGTCATTCCTGCAAGCAAAGCACAGCGTTCCATTAGGAAGGAATGTACACAACACTCCGGTGTGCCGACAAGTCGCTCTAACTGAAGTGTAGCAATTTATACAGTCACGCTGATGTCCCATGATGACCTGGCCTTATTTGGAGATTGCGGCGATGTTTTCCCTCGCTGTCTGCTTAACTGATATTGATTAGATTAGCTGCTCATATTTACACTCACACACACACTCACACAAAGACACACACTCTCTCCCCTGACCCTATTAGCAGGTCATGGGCAGACGCCATGGAGAAGTGAATCAGGGTGTGTTATCTGGTAGTGACCGCTTGCACAGAAAACATTCCTATCAAAGGCTTTCCTCTGTGGATAACCCCTGAAATCTTGGGTTAGCAAGTTCCTCCGGTGGTTTATACACCTCCCTTGCAGGTCTAATCTCAGTCAACAAAAGCTCAATCATACCTCGCGGCGTTTGTCTTTTGTCTTTGGTTTCGAGGAGGATGGTTAGGAACAGTAGCAATGAATAGCATTTGTTGTAGCTATACGATATTAGAGGTGGGGCTTAGCGGTTATAGCTTTTCTTATACCTCCATTTGTTTCAATCCAGCCGAATAGCTCTGTCAATACTTTGTGGGTTTCCCCCCATGACTGTTTCAAGGCTAAGTGGCATTTTTTGTGGCTTTTGGCTTCAAAGCCACATCCAGAGGCTGCGGTATTGACATTGTAATGAAATAATGACGGGATCAGTGGCGATAGGGGCATGAGTAAAAGATCGGCATGGCTTGCAGCTTGCAAGGCCAGATCAAAGCTGTTGCGGTTTCATAAATAATCTTGCTTAAACTTCCCTGCAACACCCGATAAGCCTGGTGCTCTTGTTTAGACAGTGTGTCCTTAGATAGACTCCAGTCTTCTTTCTCTATCGCTGTCAAACAAAAGGCACTTTCCCAAAAACAATCGAATAGCAAGGACGGTAAGAGCGTACCATTGACGTAGTAACCCCAATTGACCAATTCACCATTTCTTAAATCGGCAATTCCACCGAGACGGACGTTACATTTGTAAAGTGTCGGAGCCATTTCATTTAGTCTGATACTAACTGCTGAAGCCATAAGTCCCTAATCTTGTGTATGGGCATCGTTGAGGTCTGGAAGCAGGGAAGAAAAGATTCTTTTTAATGAAAACAAAAATATGAGTGTGACGTTACAAGAAAAAGACGAATGAACATGTCATAAAACTTTCAAAAATCAAAAATCTCTGGAAACTAACAACGATACATGGTTGTGAAGTCAAGGTATATAGGGGGAGGAGGCTTTGCTAATATACTGACTGCAGCGGAGAGCAAAAGGTGAGGCATTTAGCAGCACTGGCTTCAGTTTTGTGAAAAATTCTATATGACGGAAGCTACATCTACATCTACAATTATCCAATTATTGATGACTTTACCTCAAGTTACACCCTTTCATGCATTTCTGGGTTAAAAATCCATCCTAAACATCACATAAATGACAAAACAACATCATTAAAGTCCGTGGACTATGGATAAGCATCTACAGTGAGTCAAAGACAAGAACCCTCACGCCCTACTGTCTCAGAATTCATCCACCATGGTGCATGTATGTGGCTAGAGCAGGTTATCTAGTCTTAAGCCTAGAAAAACTTGTGTTTGAGTTATGCATAAACTTTTTGGTATCTATAAGTGACATTTTTTCTTGCCTTGTTATGTCCCATTTTTCATGCAATTGCCCAAACATTTGTCCCGGAATTTTTTCGCATTATCCCTGCAAGACCAACCAATATTAGGTTTCTCTTCATGAAGAAACATCAATGTGAACAGCTCGCCAGGTCAATGTGAACGATGAGAGACTCATGTGATGTGATGTGATGTAATGGTTAAACTTTCTGACCCCTAAACCATTTATACTATGAGTAATCTGCTTCTGAGAACAAAGCAAGCCTAAACTCGCTGGATTATTTATGTATCGCTCATCCAGGGGTCCCCGAGTTCACGTCTCGCATGGCCGACTGAAACGTTCCTGCAGTTGTTCTTTGACATTTTATGCAACAATTGGGAACACTTTTGTTGTGCCTACACTCATTATTTCATTCTTCTCTCCTCTCATGAATATCAAATCGGTGACCCATCTTATCCGTCATACCTTAACCCTCGGCTTAAAGTGGGAAAGCGACGTAGCTGCAGACTCTAATACCTGACCTCCTCATGAATATACAATCAGTTGGGCCTGAGCAAACGCATCACGATGGCTTTAGAGTGGTTTGACAATAAAATGCCACTCCAGGTTGCATTTGCATGGATCAAAATTGGATTCGCTATGATTTTGGTGGCGTATTTCCATGAGAGCAGGACCGGTTGCTCCTGGCCTATTATAGATATAGCAGGATATGATGAATTCCAGGAAATAAATAAATACAATTCCCACATGCTTAGAACACGATGCAGTTTGATTAAAAGACAACGCTCAGGAGTACGAGTTATGCTTGCAGAAAGTCTAAGAAGCAAAAGAATATTATGGAAGGAAAAAAAACCTGTACAATATATTCATTCATTCATTCATTCATTCATTCAGTTTCTAAGTCGCTTACTACTAATTAGGGTCGCAGGGAGGCTGGTGCCCATCTCAGCCGATTCTGGGTGAACGTGTGGTACACCCTGAATAGTTTGTCAGGCCATTGCGGGGCCAACACACATACAACCATTCACACCCACTCTCACACCTACGGGCGATTTGGAGCCGCCAATCAGCCTACTGTGCATGTTTTTAGACTGTCAGAGGAAACCGGAGTTCCCTGAGGAAACCAATGCAAGCAGAAGGAGAGCGTGCAAGTTCCATCCAGAAACATCCCGAGCTTTGATCTTCCCGAACCAGAGACCTTCCTGCTGTGAGACCTTCCTGCTGTGAGAACGTGCTAACCACTTCGCCACCGTGCCGTCACGTACAATATACATTCTTACAATTAAAAAAAAACAAACAAACAAACAAACAAAAGAAACCCAATGACAAAGTGTGCAGTCCTTAAACTAAGTGCATGTGTAAATAATCCCTTTCATCTTAGCCAACACTGGGCGAAGGTAGGGGACACCCTGAACAGCTCGTAGACCTTCGCAAGGCCAACACACACAACCATTCACACTCCCACCCACATCTAATAGCAATTTGGAACAGCCAATCAACCCAATGTGTGTGTCTTTGTACTGTGGGACGAAACCGGAGTGCCCGGACTGAAACCCACACAAGCACAGGGAGAACATGTAAACTCCACATACTGAAACACCACTACACCACCGCGCCAGTATAGTACAGTATTTCCAGTTCCTATATATTATATTCCTCGTTTGTGTCGCTGCCAACATTTACTTTGCTCCAGAAACGTGCGATACAGTGATTTAAACCACCATTAGACCTACATTATTCTCTCAGGTCATGTTTCTGTACTGCATAGTTATCGAAAACAGTTCACTTTCCAGGACAAGCGCTGTGCGTTTCTGAAAACAGGAAAAAGTAATAAAATTATCGTAATGCTCAGAGAAAGATGGTGCTAATATATTTTGCTGATCTTTGGATATGATGCTTATGCTAAACCAGACACAGGAAAGAAAGAAAGATAGTCGTTCCACTCTCACATGCAGCGCATTAAGCACAGCGTGTACATCTGACATCGAAGTCAAGGGAAACCATGACCCATATATTATTTAAAAAAATCTAATTATGGACCTCCGACTTCTGTCACTCAGAACACTTCTCACGAGCGCCGGCTTCCAGCGAGTCAAAATGTGTGACGCTATTTTCATTTTATGTTTTAAGCCCTTTAATCCAACTTTTAATCATGTTTCTATTTCGCTATGATATGCAATCAAACTGAACATTTCTATGATTTTTTCCCAGCCTTAGTAATTATGAATTACCAGAAGCTTACATTCAGGTTTAAAGTAATGAACACGATTAACAATGTTTTATAAAACACTATTTCTGAGCTTTATTAAGCCAGACGTGCCCACGACATCTTTTTATTCCACCTAAGAGGAAAAGTAGCAAAATCGTACCAACATTAATCAAATGCTTTTTTTAATTTATTACCAAACAATTTTATTTAGCAAATGTAGAATTACATATATACAGTATAGATAATTGTATATGCATCATATATCTTTTTTTTGGGGAGAAACTACACTTGAAATATTTTTTTATTTATATATATATATATATATATATATATATATATATATATATTCCATTTTTATATACATCAGAGTCCAGGAAGGGAAATTTGTCTTCTGCATTTAACCCAGCCAAAGTCAGCACACACACACGGAGCAGTGGGCTGCCACACACTGCGATGGCCGAAGAGCAGTTGGGGGTTAGGTGCCTTGCTCAAGGTCACTTCAGTCATGAAGGTGTAGGAAAGGTAGGTGCAGCACACTCCCCCCTCGCCACCACACATTTTTCTTATGGTTCGGAAATCCAACCAGCGACCTTCAGGCCACAGCTTCCTTTATATTCATAAAGCGGCAACTACATCATGGTTGCAAATGCTTCCTTTAGCGTGTTTACTCGTATTTTACTAGCTAGCCTCTACATTGACTTCCCAGTTTCTATATAAAAACTTTTAGAGGTTTAGCTACACTCTAAGCTCCTATGCTGAACGAGAAAAGGTAGCGTAGATCTGGATTAAATACAAGAAACATCATTTCTGATATTGCTAACATGCTCTTACAAGTTTAATAAAGGTAGCTTGTTTCCTCCTCCTATTAAATCTATTATTATTGTGATGCTGTTTGATGGTAAATCATGTCTTAAATAATGCAACGTTGAAGTGAAAAATTCTTAATAGGATCACCAATCTGGCATCCTGCCACACTCCATAAGCACATGGCACTTATTAATTTAATTATACAGCTCATGCAGCAAATTTACTGAACATATTTACACCACTGACGGATGGCAGTGGCAGCATATCTCACACCCATATGCAATGATTTGAACTTAATTAAAAATATTTCTCTATAAATAGTGGAGACTTTCCAGGATTTGTATAAATTTGTTCAATACTACACGTTTTTATTGATTAAAAAACTCACAATGGCATTAATGTTCATTATTTACACAGTACTATATTATTATTCGCCCACCTACTCACAGCCGCTCAACCCTATTACCGTTGCAGAAATACTGAAGCCAGAGGTTCTCAGCCTGAACAGCTCGTAGACCATTGCATGTCCAACACACACACACACACACACACACACACACACACACACACACACACACACACACACACACACACAATCATTCACACTCACACCAAAGGGCAACTTGAACAGCCAATTAGCCCAACATGCATGTCATTGGACTGTGAGAGGAAACCAGAATACCCGGAGAAAACCCACACAAGCACGGAAAGAACATGCAAAGTCCACACAGAAACGCCTGAGCTTGGGACTCGAAGCCAGGACCTTCTTGCTGTGAGGCGGACTTGTTAACCACTATGCCACTGTGACGCCCTACGGTATATTTAGTAATAAAGAATGTGCTTCAGTACAGGGGCAGCCGTAGCCTAATGGTTAGAGAAGCAGGCTCGATATCTAAAGGATCGATGGGGATTCGAATTCCAAACCTGCAGGTAAAATGTGTGGTGGGAGGGGGGGAGTAAGCTGCACCTAAGCTGCACCTTCCCTTTCTCCACCTTCATGGCTGAAGTGCCCTTGAGCAAGGTACCTAATCCCCAGCTGCTCTCTGGGTGCTGCAATGTGTGGCACCCCACTGCTCTGAGCGTGTGTATGTATGTATGTATGTGTGGGTGCTCATTTCAGATGGGTTAAATGCAAAGGCAATCATTTCTTTTGTGGAATAAATAGAGTATATTAAAATTAAAAGGAAAAAAAAATCATATTTAAAAAATAAATTAATTAATTAAAAACCCGGAGCAATTCAGGATCATGTCAAATCATCAAGAGTGCACATGCTCCAGTATCACACATATAAAAACCTGTTTTTGGACGTATCTCCTAATTTTCCGTCAATAAACACAAATATATGCCTTAGATCCGCACACACACACACACACACACACACACACACACACACACACACACACACACAGGGAATACTGTATATCACTGTGCTTTTTACTGTCCACTTCCCTTGTGCTTAAAGGGAAGCTTTGAAGTGTCATGTTGCTGTTTCATCTCTTAGATCATATGTCTCGCGCCAACCCCCCACACCCACCCACTCAGCCCAGGTGAGATGA
Source organism: Neosilurus hyrtlii (assembly GCA_028564935.1). Classification (NCBI taxonomy): domain Eukaryota; kingdom Metazoa; phylum Chordata; class Actinopteri; order Siluriformes; family Plotosidae; genus Neosilurus; species Neosilurus hyrtlii. Next base: position 2,962,293 of record JAOUQZ010000024.1, read on the forward strand.
CCTCTGACCTCTGCTCCTTCACACACCATATTATTTAAGCAAACATGTGAGCCTGGCAGCAGGTGCCGCTGCCTTTGTTGAGTGACCTTTGACTTTGCTGCCATGAATAACATGCACACAGACACACAGACACACACACACACGTCTCCATGTGCATGTGTACAGAATATTTATAGACAAATAGCAACACAGAACAGACGATTCGTTATAAAGAACTGGAATCTGTTATTTTCTGTACCATTATTGCTGTCGGTGTAGCAGAGTTGCTATGCTACAAACCATGCTACTACCTTAACTACATTTTTATTAGCTGTGGTGGTATCCAAGGTGTATCCAAACAATACAGCTTATAAAGCAGCTTACTCACTCACTCATGTGCCAATCCTACTATGAGGGTCGTGGGGAGCTTGGAGCCTATCTCAGCCAACACTGGGTAAAGGTAGGATACACCCTGAACAGCTCACCAGACCATCGCAGGGCAGCTTCCACACCAAGGGGCAATTTGGAACAGCCATTTAGCCTAATGTGCATGTCTTTGGACTGTAGGAGGAAACCGAAGTACCCAGAGGAAACCTGTTTGTCCAGAACGATGTCTGGCCACTGCAGTTTGCATAACCCAGTCTATGATTATTTCCGAGACATTGTCTGGGGCAGTGAGGGCATGATCAAGCACCCTGCACTAGCGATGAGAACTCAGTGCACCCGGAGGAAACCGACAGAAGCACAAAGTGAACTCTATAAACTCTATAAGAAAACACCCTTGCCGTGCCTGGGACTCGGACCCACAACCCTCTTGCTGTGAGGCGGACGTCCTATCACTATTGGCACCATGCTGCCTGTGTTTAATCAGTGACCTTATTTATGTGTGTTCTCTGTGTGTGCTTTCAGAGACAGGCTGGTGAATGGAGAGAGGGCTCGGAACAGTGTGTGTGTGTGTGTGTGTGTGTGTGTGTGTGTGTGTGTGTGTGTGTGTTTTATTTCTCCTAACCAGAAGCCTTATTACTTTATCTAATTCTTCTTCCGTCCTTAAACCAAACTCACACAGGATGCAACGAGAGATGCAGGAATTGTTTGCCGCCAAACTGCACGCAATATTTTACACAATCTGTGGAAGCGAATAGAAAAAGATATTGGGGAACTGCCTGCATCTGTCAATCGACGGTATGTTTAAGCTCTGATTGGTTATCGCTCACGTGAATGTTCAGGTTAGTTGAACTAAGCACCTCCCACCTTGCATCGTTTGAGAAAATTTCGCCTCTCGTGAGTCATTTCGCTGGCAATCACTGACTTTGCATGGTTACTTGCCGCTTGTTGCTTCCTGCATGAATCCGGGTTTAAGGTTTCTTTCTTTTCTTTTTTTTAAGAATAACTCATTCGGTTTAGTTGTGGTCAGCAGTACCGTGTTTATGTGTTGTGTGCATTTGGTATGGAGTGGTGTGGAGTAGTGGCAGAGGTAGCGATGATCTGTTTCCAGTCCCTTTCAGTCCCTGGCTAATGAATGAGCACCATCAGATTGAGGAACTTAATCAGGAAGTGCATTAGAATTGGTATCTTGACTATCTGATCATACTGAGTCTGGGGGCGAGCGGTCTCTAAAACAGATAAAGAATATATTCTAATGTAATTACATGTTACGTCTTGGATTATGAAAAATAACCTGATTTCACAGTTCTTCATGCTGGCTATTAAAACCCAGGAAGAAGTAAATGAAACTGATTTGTGTGACGCTGAGGGCTCAGAGTTTCCTCGCTACACATTTTTACATTCTTCTTCCAACTGCCGAGAAACCAGATGCCCTGTGAACATTCTCTCCTCAAACCCAGCAGCTGTTGAACGCTCACTAAAAGCCTTGCCTACGGCATTGTTTCCTAACCTTGTGGAGTCCTGTCTATTCTCACAGGCACGGCTTCAAGCCGCAGTTTATTTTCCGCCAGTTTGATGCCTGTCCTTCACTGTTTGGCTACAGACCTCACCCAGATCCCTTCCCTCTCTCTCTCTCTTTCTCTCTCTCTCTTTCTGTCTCTCTTTTTCTCTCTTTCGCCATGTTTAGCCAAGTGCTCTGACAGATGTCGCGATAGTCATGAATATGTGGCATACACACTGCGTCAATAGGCCTTTGATCCTCTTTTCAAACGAGATGCCTTTCTGTGGCGTTTCCTGACTCACTGCACATTCGCCGCCACAGTCTGTTTGTTTTATGGAAGCGATACGGCTGTATGTCGCACGCAGAAATGCACGACCAAGGAGCGTGGCTTGGATTAGCATCCTGTCACAGCTTTTGGACTCCTTACACCAAAAATCAGAGTACCACGCTAAAATCGGACTCTCAGGAGCTGGTTGGCTCGCACAATACACGAAGACTAAAGGGGTGATCACACTAGAGGTGCGGAATTCACGCCTGTCGCTTTTCTTTCTCAGATTTGTCATGCGACATTTACGTCATCGCACTTCGGTCGCCTGGTTCGTGAACTTAACGCAAAATTTTCAAACGTGTGAAATGTTCACGAATGTCCTAAAACAAGGTTCTGACGTGGAGTAGTCTCAAAGTCTTCTCAAACAGTCCGCACATGTCGCGAGAAGGCCGCAAAGTCGTTTTGCTCGCAAATTAGTCCTTTTTTTGTTTGCAAGGAAAAGCAACAAGTTGGAGACTTCCACGCAAAAAATTTGAGGCTTGCTGACAGCCATATTCCGTATATTTTGTCATCATTCGCATTTTACTCTCATTTAGTTTGCACTTGTAACCTGCAAACAAAAAGCGAATAGCTTGAAAACAAAAAGTGAAAAAAAAAAAAATAAGGCGACTGATTTACAACAGGAGATTCGCTTTTTTTCTGCCAGACATCCGCAAACCAATGCAAATTACGTGCAAAAAAATAACTTTTGCGTGATATACGTATTTAATTTACAAAATATTCGCTTGCATGTGGGGTTGTAAATCATCTTAACACGAATTTCCAAATGTGCAAAAAATTGCAAAAGAAAAACAAAAAATATATATATATATATATTTTAATTCGCATCAGTTACTTTTTTTTTTAATCGCACCTCTAGTGTGATCACCCACTAAAGCAGTGGAAAGTTTTTCTGGCCCTGAAATTAGCCCCACCCCCATCTGCTTATCTCTTTTTTCAAGTAACTTCTGTGATTTATATGAAGGAGTGGCTTCAGATGGAGTGTTTACTTTGCAAATGAGGTTCACCAAGCAGGTCCGTACATTTTGCTAACTGCTCCTTTAATGAATTAGGCAGTGTTTTAATGTTTGCTGGCTTTTTGTTTTTTTTTTTTTTGTTTTCAGAGCTACAAAGATGTGAAGCACAATTCAATCCTACAATAGAGCCAACTATAATACAAATACTGCCAACTGAGAACCCAGAGGAAGAGACACGGAGAGAACATGTGTAAATTCCAGACAGACAGTAACCTGACCTCGGGATTCAACACTAGTACCTTGGAGCTGTAAAGTATTAAAAGTTAAAAAGAAAAAAAAAAAAAAAAGAAAAACAGCAATACAGCTAAATATCTATTTCTTCTGAATGTTGCTTTATTTGTATCCTTTTTCGTCTCATATCCAGTTTGTGTGTTACAATGGGAGGTTCCGTATAACAAATAACACACAACAGCAGGGTGTGTCATGCAGAAATTGTTCATGGCTGGTAGTGTGATGCAGCCCAACTTACTGTTTACCGCAAAAAAGGTCCTGGGTTCCAATCCCAGGCTGACTGAAGTGGTTCTGTATTGCCTATGCCTGCATGGGTTTCCTCAGGGTACTCCAGTTTCCTCCAAAGTCAAAAAAATATGCATATTAAGCTAATTGTTATCACTTCTGATATGGCATTTATAAACAATTTTTCCTTCGCCAACCTCTTTCTTTAAGCAAATAAATAAATAAACAAATAAATAAATAATGTTGCAAAGAAGCCATGGCACTATCACTGGAGACTCCTTCCCTAGGTGCCATTCTTAAACTATGTTTTTAAATGAATGTACTATTTAGTTAAGATTATGTGGAGAATTAATATTCTATAAACACAAGCATTTAGAGAACGCAAACCTTTACCAAGCCCAGCAATCCCACATATGAACCACCACTCCTTATTCCTCTTTTGATGAACCGCTTAATCCTTCTAGGATCAGAGGGAGGCTGAGCCTATCTCAGCCAACACTGGGCAACCTGAACAGCTCAGACCATCACAGGCCCAACACACACGCAACCATTCACACTCACACCTAGAGGCAATTTGGAACAGCCGATTAATCTAATGTGACTAACGTATTCATTCGTGCATTCAATGGGCTGTCAGAGGAAACTGGAGATCCCGGAGGAAACCCAAGCATGCATGGGGAGGACATGCAAACTCCACACAGATTCGTAAAAAACAGTCACTCTGGAACATCAACATTTATCACGTATTCAGAGGTGTTTGATCAAATCCAGCAGTGATTTACAAGCAAATTAAGAACATGTTGTCGTAATTAAACAACCGCGGCATGAATATGATGGCGGAATCTGTTCCACGTCGCAGTCTGACAGTAAGCTCAGCAAAAACAAACCCACTGGAGTCCTAGCTGATCTAAGTTGACACTTTCAAACACACTGACTGGCTCCAGCGAGTCCTTGTGGTGTTACGATACACAGCTCATTTATTTTTTGTTATTGCCACCCGTCGTACCACACCAGATATGTGTTTCATTAGATTCTGTTGTGACAGGCAGAGTGGAAATACACGCGTTCCCCAGTTTGAGAACCCGTGCACGCCGATGTTGCTTTGCCGTGTGTATCTGTTTGGACACTAACAAAAGTGCACGAAAGTAGAAAACAACCTCCAAAGCCAAGCGAGAGAGTGGGCCGGTAAACAAGACGGCGAGGGCAACAGAGTGACACTTTCCCATTAAAAACAATGAAATCCCATCGTCTGCGACGCGAGAGGCCGTGCTGTGCCCATGACCCCTCCTTGACCCCTGGAGAGAGGAGGAGGAAAAAAAATGCACCCATTTCTCTATTCATTTCTATTTTCCTTTTCATGCCTCTACACTTCTCTCAAGCTAGTAATGATATTGGTTTCTCTCGTCGAGGCCTTTGAGAATCACCCGGTCCTTTGTCGCAGAGGAGATAGAGGGATCCTCTTGCTCTCTCTGAGGGAACAGATGAAGAGAAGAGCCCTCATCCGTAGCCACCTTCACTCTGTAGGGAACAAAGAGACCTTCAACTGTGAAAACCTCAACAGGTTTTTTTTTTTTTTTTTTCTTGCTATCCCAGTGGCGTCAGGACAGAAAATATTTTCAGCCGAGCCTCTTGAATGGGAACAAAGGGTTTTGTGTTCTTCCAGTCTCATCAACTGTCCATTAATCCTCTCATTATGAGGCACTTAAAAGACTATTGCACTGAAGTTTATCTTCTATGCTCAGTCCTTCATTTGGAAAAACACAAGAGTTTTGTTGTGTACGGTTCTCAGCAGGTTGAATATCTTGGCCACGGATTTTTAATTAAACTCATCAGTTTTACTGAACTACACGAGTTCTGACACGAACGGATCTGTGCGCATCAAATAAATGACCATTGTATTTATATAAATCTTCAGCCTTTGTCCCAACATTTACAGTTTGGTCATGGCATCTACAGTTTGCACAATAAGAACATTCATTCATTCATTCATTTACTTAATCCTACTAGGATCACAGGCAGGCTGGAGCCTATCTCAGCCGACACTCGGCAAGGCAGGGTACACCCTGGAAGATCTTGACACACACTCAACCATTCAGACTCACATCCACACCTAGGGGCAACGAATTAGCCTAATATGCATGTCTTTGGAATGTGGGAGGAAACCAGAGCACCTGGAGGAAACCCACACAAGCACAGGGAGGACATGCAAACTCCACAAAGAAAAGGAAAACTCAGGACCTTCTTGCTGTTAGGCGGACATGCTAACCATTATACCACCGGGTCGCCCCACAATAAGAACAAATGAAAATCAGGTAAGAGAAAAGGAAAATTGGGGCACGAAGGCGAAAGGCACATTCGTTTAATGAAAGCGTTTACATGTTTGTACTCTGTACCAAATTTATTTCTCCTGGGAATTTGTGAACTTTCATCTTGTAAGCCGACGAAAACAAGTGGGTGGAGCTTTGGGCTTTTTGTTCTGAGAAACAAAACGAAGTAACTATTTATTGTGCGTGTCTTTGGAATGTGGGAGGAAACCAGAGAACATCCAGGAAACCCACGCAAACACGAGGAGAACATGCAAACTCCACACAGAAATGACCTTGCTAAGCCTGGGACTCAAACCCACAATGTTTTTGCTGTAAGGCGGACATGCTGCGCCATTGTGCCACCATGCCGTCCCCTGTAAAATTCAGCTAAGTTTTTATATGCGTCATCTTGCACAATGCGACTTCTGGAATCCCACAGTGAAGTAAAAATGAGCATTACTGCTGCATAGTGCATATTTAAGGGACACACAACAACAGCATTCTCTTTCACTGATATTGGAGGTTTGTTGTAAAACTCTGTGTGCTAGGATTTCCTTGTTTACTATGTTGGTATCTAAATACACAATTTTGTTTATTTATTTATTTATTTATGTATTTTAATTTTTGTAAAAAATTTTAATCTGAGTCCTGCAAACCACAGCTGCTTTTTTTAGTTGGCCGTTGTTTTTGTCAGCATTACATCATCTAAATAAGAGTATTCATTTCCCAAGCTCATTTACACACTGCATGCTTACGTGCTGCACACCGACCCGTACTATGCAACCTGCACTTATTTATGTATTTCTCCACTTAAACATTACCAGACCAGGCCAAGCCACGAGAAAGGTTGATTAAACACAAGAAACCTGAAGGAAAAAAAAGACTCCCTTTCTTGCACTCTGGCTCTGAGACTAACTGTCTCTTTGACCTTAACCTGTTTCCGCCGATGCATAACGTGCCATGGTGTAATTGCAGCTGGCAGGGCACACTAGAGAACCGGGCTAAATTAGCAGCCATGTTAGCACAGACGTGACGCGGCCAAAGAGAGCCAAATAGGGCAGTGAAGAAGTACGACTCCGTCTGTTCCCGATGGGAGATCACTCACAAATATACATAGGCACAGGTGTAAATAAACAGAGCAAGCTTTACACACACTCACCAGAACAACTCTCCAAGTCTTTTTTAAAAAAGGGTTGTTTTTGGTTCATCTGTTCATCATTAGCTTCTAAACAACTTCAGGTTTTTAAAATTTTTCGGTCATGCTTATTTTAGTTTACAAAATGCAGTAAGTTAGCAACATTAGATTCCTATTGTCACCAGTGGCCACTTAGTTGGTTTACCTACTTAAACTCTAACAGTAAACACCAATTGTGGACTAGCTTAGTCGTTAGATTAGCGACTTAAACTCTAGCACTACACCAATGTTGACTAGCTTAGTCAGTTTAGCGACTTAAATGCTAGCAGTACACTAATGTGTACTAGCTTAGTCAGCTTAGCGACTTAAACTCTAGCACTACACTAATGTGGACTAGCTTAGTCAGTTTAGCGACTTAAACACTAGCAGTACACTAATGTTGACTAGCTTAGTCAGTTTAGCGACTTAAATGCTAGCAGTACACTAATGTGGACTAGCTTAGTCAGTTTAGTTACTTAAACACTAGCGGTACACTAATGTGTACTAGCTTAGTCAGTTTAGCGACTTAAATGCTAGCAGTACACTAATGTGGACTAGTTAAGTCAGCTTAGCGACTTAAACTCTAGCACTACACCAATGTTGACTAGCTTAGTCAGTTTAGCGACTTAAACACTAGCAGTACACTAATGTGGACTAGCTTAGTCAGCTTAGCAACTTAAACACTAGCACTACACTAATGTGGACTAGCTTAGTCAGTTTAGCGACTTAAACACTAGCAGTACACTAATGTTGACAAGCTTAGTCAGTTTAGTGACTTAAACACTAGCAGTGCACTAATGTGGACTAGCTTAGTATTTAGCTTACCGACTTAAACTGTAGCACTATACCAATGTTGACTAGCTTAGTCAGCTTGGCGACTTAAACGCTAGCAGTACACTAATGTGGACTAGCTTAGTCTTTAGCTTACTGACTTAAACTCTAGCGCTACACCAATGTTGACTAGCTTAGTCAGCTTAGCAACTTAAACACTAGCAGCACACTAATGTTGACTAGCTTAGTATTTAGCTTACCGACTTAAACTCTAGCACAAGACCAATGTGGACTAGCTTAGTCATTAGCTTAGTGACTTAAACTCTAGCACTACACTAATGTTGACTAGCTTAGTCATTAGCTTAGCGACTTAAATGCTAGCAGTACACTAATGTGGACTAGCTTAGTCAGTTTAGCGACTTAAACACTAGCAGTACACTAATGTGGACTAGCTTAGTATTTAGCTTACCGACTTAAACTGTAGCACTACACCAATGTTGACTAGCTTAGTCAGCTTGGCGACTTAAACGCTAGCAGTACACCAATGTGGACTAGCTTAGTATTTAGCTTACCGACTTAAACTCTAGCACAAGACCAATGTGGACTAGCTTAGTCATTAGCTTAGT
>JAOUQZ010000024.1:2970933-2989887 GCA_028564935.1 Neosilurus hyrtlii
GACTTAAACTCTAGCACTACACTAATGTTGACTAGCTTAGTCATTAGCTTAGTGACTTAAATGCTAGCAGTACACTAATGTGGACTAGCTTAGTATTTAGCTTACCGACTTAAACTCTAGCACTGGACCAATGTTGACTAGCATAGTCGTTGGCATAGCAACTTAAAACGCTAGCCATACACTAATGCTGACAAGCTTGGTCATTAGCTTAGTGACTTAAACTCTGGTACTACACTAATGTTGACTAGCTTAGTCAGTAGCTTAGCGACATAAGCTTAAGTACTGCACTAATGTTGAATAGCTTAAAATTTAGCTGACTTAAACTCTAGACCTACACTATTGCTTAAAATTTAACTGACTTAAACTCTAGACCTACACTATTGTTGACTAGCTAAGTATTTAGCTTGCCATCCTAAACTCTCACAGGCCACTAGCTTTGTTGACTAGCTTACAACTTATTATAACTATTATTTCTTGCCAATTTCTACTGTTTACCAATTGCTGAATAGCTTTCTAGCAAACATGGTTGCTTTATTAGCACAATATACCAGCCTTGCATTGGCTAGCTTATACGAAATATTAGCTCCTGGATCAAATGTTACATCTAGCCATCAAAGTAGCTTACGAAGAATAACCTAGTGACTCAACATGACTGCTATTTTTAATTACACAATATAAAATATATATTGCCTAGGTTAGCAAACTTGGCATGCTACTAGCATGTCTGTTGGTTGTTTAATTAGAAAGCTAACATTGCTGTGTTTAGATTGCTGAACATAACTAAATTATTATATTGCATAAATATAATGTATTTAAGAAGCACACAACACAAGTGACAGTAAAGGCTAGAACACTGAATTATACATAATTGTTGTTTTATTCCAGGTTGTGGGCACAAACAGGCATTGTGTTCATGATATCAAAACTGTGATATCAAAGACTGTGGCTTTTTTTCTTTAAATTTGAATTAATTTGAAATTTATTTATTACACAACGCATCATCCATATAATCTTGATGTATTTATAGCATTAATACATAGGGGAATCAATTAAAATACTTGACAGCTTAGCTAGCTAGCCCGTAAGAATCCGTAAGAATAGGACATGAATCCCCCAGCTCATATAAAGCAAGTTAATGGCAATAATAACAGTATACCGATATTAATCTAACAAATCAGATATAGTGACGTTCAGAATAAAAAAAAACTAAGCACAAATACAATTCATACACAATTTCATGGACATACATTAAAACAAGCACGCTGTCTTAAATGTAAAAGCAAGAATGCAATGAAATTCAAATGCAAATTACATCACGTAACTTTTTTGCAACTTTTCACATTACAGTGTATCCAATCGAAGTCCTTTAATTTGTAGAGAACCATACTGACTTCTGAACATTACAGCATACATATAGCTATTTCAAGGGTGTCGGTCCTGTGGGTTGTAATGTTACCTGGAATATCTTCTTCAAGGGCTCTTATGTAGTCAGCGTCTCTCTGGCAGCTACTTTCATGACCATTACGTATTCTTTTCCACAAGTACGGACGACTAAAATCGCTCACTGCTCTTATTTTGGGCCGAGTCTAAGAATAATGTTTATATAACCACTACTTGGCACACGGAAAAGATCTGGTCTTTGAAAACAATTGAAAAAAGTGGCAAACATGTTGGAGCTGGTAGTTCATGAATAAAATATGGTTCAATAATGGGATGTTATAGAGTGGGAGAGTAAGAGTGAGAGGCATGGAAGGAGATATTAACCGTTTGTGTGGAGTCCCATTTTATGAGAGAACTTGCCCTGCTGAGAATTTGCCGGAATGCACACAAAAACGTCTTCCTGGAAGCGCGTGAACACAGGTGGCCCTGTATGTTGCCTGTTAAAATATTTAAAAATTTCAGTTCACTACATACTGCTGCAGGTCATTTCTTTTCTTTCTTTTTTTTTTTTTTTAACCACCAATTTCCATTTTTTTCCCCCCATGTTTGATCCAAGTACGTTCTTTGATTCTGATTTATTTAGTATGGCCATCTGCACACTGTCCATAATCATATTCATTAATTTTAGTCATTAAAACATGGCTGACTTTAATATATCTCGAAGAAACTTTTTTAAAAACTCAGATGACTTACACAATACCCCAGTCTGAATTCTTCTACACGGATTATTTGGGTTTAGTGTGTTTACATTCACTGGGACTGATATTTCCTTCCAAATATACAGTACATACACCGATCAGACATAACTCTAAAACCACTGAGAGGTGAACTAAATAACACTGATTGGTATAGACTACATGGGAATGGCAGAATCTGATTGGTTCGCCATCTCAGGGTCATAAATCATTATTCCGAGTGGATAATACATGAAACAAAATGACAGACACTCACAGTTTGCCACAGTCACTTGAAGCAAGTGGTGTGTAATCACTTCATGCATCAAAATGGAAAGATATACCATAAAAATCTCATTTAAGTTTTATTTTTGTTGGGGTTTATGTGGTGTATACTACACCATAGTGGTTGACACAGTGGTTAGCAAATCTGCTTTACCGTAAGAAGGTCCCTAGTTCATATCCCGGGCTCGGTGATGGCATTCCTGGGTGTTCTTCCCATGCCCACTTTGGTTTTCTCCAGGCACTCCGGTTTCCTCTGGGTCTCTTCAACCTCAAAACCATAGTTCTTGGTAAGACATGGCTAGTATCTTCTTAAAGTGGGAGAAAGAAGAATAAACAGTGAACCCAGGCATCGAGGGCTCACTGACATGCATCAGGAATGAAGAGCAGAAATTGTTATAAAAGTAAATGCTGGCTATGATCGAAAGGTGCTAGCACACACCAGTTAGCCTACTGTGTATGTGTTTGGACTGTAGAAGGAAACCACATTACAAGAAGGAAACCCATGCAAACACGGGGAGCACATGCAAAAGCCACTGAGAAGCATCCTCGCCTTCCTCAAGGCTTGAACCCAAGAAAACTAGCCACTTTGTCACCATACAATACATTTACAAACAAAATACATTTACATTTATGGCACTGGCGGCACGCTGGCATAGTGATTAGCACGTCCGCCTCACAACAAGACGTTCCCGGGTTTGATTCCCAGGTTCGGGCCATTTCTGTGTTTAGTTTGCATCTTCTCCATATGCTTACGTGGGTTTCCTCTGGGTACTCCAGTTTCCTCTTACAGTCCAAAGACATGCACAGTAGGCTGATTTCCCCTTAGCGTGAGAGGGAGTGTGAATGGTTGCAATGATCTGCGAGCTGTTCAGAGTGTCAGAGTATACCCTGCCTTCATCCAGAGTCGGCTGAGATGGGCACCAGCCTCCCCGCGACCCTAATTAGGAGTAAGTGGCTTAGAAAACGAACCTCTAACAAACCCTCTGATCAGTAACCTGGAGCCTTAACCACTGAGCTACCACTTCCCTCCGCTGAGATACCACTTCCCTCCGCTAAGCTACCACTTCCCTCCGCTAAGCTACCACTTCCCTCCGCTGAGCTACCACTTCCCTCCGCTGAGCTACCACTTCCCTCCGCTGAGCTACCACTTCCCTCCGCTAAGCTACCACTTTCCTCCGCTAAGCTACCACTTCCCTCCGCTGAGCTACCACTTCCCTCCGCTAAGCTACCACTTCCCTCCGCTAAGCTACCACTGCGCTTTTTCAGTGGAATATTATATAAAGGTAACCTAGAAAATTGTTTACGAATGATACAATAAGTTCATATGTGAGGACAGTGCAATGTGCGGGACTGGTAATCATGTCTCATATCCAGATTTTCCAGGATAAGATACATCACCAGGGGTTTTTGTCCAGATGCACATGCACACTATAGTCTCCGATAGTCTTAGTTTTTTGCCTGATAGGAGTAAACCTCAATGTATGCTTTAACTATTCTAGCTAGACCACCGCTGAATGTTCTGAGATGCTTTTCCAATCACTACGGTCGTAAAGAGTAGCTATTGAGGTATCACAGCCTTTCTGTCTGTGCAAACTGTGTAAATGACTCCCTATGGCACTCTATGATGCAAAAATAAGTGTCTGGCAAATAAAATGTATTTTTGTCCATCCATTTAGAGCATCTATTGGTGCTGATTCTCTGGAATCTGACGGCTACTTATAATCTTTGTCACATTCATAAACTCCTAGTTCCCTCAACCTCCGACCTCAAGCCGAATCTTTTCAGACAGCAGCTGATTGCGTGTCATATAACCATCTTTCACACTCACATCGCAGATAACTTCACGCAAATTAGCCTGTCGCATCCCATCTCAGAAAAGCTCTATTATTTTTCTGCTAAAAAGAACCCTACTGTTTTCCCTGTCACACATTCACACAAATACAACGAGCCAAAATGACTGGCTCATTAATCTAATGACTAGCCGCCCTTTATAACGAATGATACGGTCATGTTGGACGACAGAGAGTCAGCCATAAAACACTGATATTCTGCTCAGGCTTTTTGTGAGACTGCATTACAGTAGTAAGTCACCATCATAATAAAATAGACAGCACTGGAACACAGACAGAAATAAAATGGTTTGATATTCTAGGACCCAAAACCATTCTGATTTGATCACGTACGAAAAATAAAGAATAATAACATATAAAATAATGTAAGAAATCTGAAAAAAAAAACAATTATGATCATGTTTGCTGTAATGGAACCTGGCAATATCCGACGTAAGTGAAAATAAGGTGTGTGCATGCTCTACGGTCCAGAAACCGTGAGTTCGAATCCCAATGATGCCACATCCATCCAAGAAAGCCATTTCTTTTATGTGTGTGTGTGTGTGTGTGTGTGTGTGTGTGTGTGTGTGAAGTCATTCTCCCATTCACCTACAGTGAAACTAACATATGAGCATCTCCATGCTTATATATGAGGAAGAGGGCAGTGGTGGCTCAGTGGTCAGGGTTCTGGGTTACTGGTCCGAAGTTTGGGGGCCCCAATACCATCAAGCCACTGTTGGGCCCTTGAAAGCCCTTCACCCTTAACTGCTCAGTTGTATGAGCAAATTATAAATGTAAGTTGCTCTGGATTAGGGCGTCTGCCAAATGCTGTAAATGTAAACAAAGAGGGTGGACAGCCTCCATGCGTTAGCCTCCAGAGCGGTCAAGGTTGGCTCCTCTACCCTCCCTAATAGGTAGATGTAAAGATTTCCTCCGGTTTCCTCCCACAGGCTAATTGGCTGTTCCGGATTGCCCCTAGGTATGAGTGTGAGTGTCTTGGTTGCGTGTATGTTGGCTCTGCAATGGACCAGCGAGCTCTTCAGGGTGCACCCCGCCTTTGCCCGATGTTGGCTAAGATAAGCGCCAGCCTCAGCATGACCCTACTAGGATAAAGCGGTTTGGCATATGAGTGAATGAATGACTGTTAAGATCTGCGCTCAGAAGCAAAAGTGTGAGTGAAGGAATTATTTAAATACACTGCTGGGATTGGTGGACCCACTTTGGTGTCCAGTCTTCTGGTATTACAGCTGTAAACACTTCATTACAACAAGTATAGGATGGATTTCCGAACCATTGCAGTCTCGAGTCGAGTATGTGTTGCACAATCAACCTTAGTAGGTGACATGTTGAATAATGAACCGTCCCCTATTTGTATATTTATATAAGTCGGCATTAGTAGAACAGACCAGACCTCTGAAAGGTTGATTAAGTACTGGAAAGACCTCTCTTGGTAAAATCCACTTCCACCTGCTTCGCTCTGTGCTTTAACTGATGGCGACTTCGCAAGAGATACATAAATAACTGGGCCAATAACTTTTATAGCCACTGAAATGAAAGCAAGCAAGCCGGTTACAATAGTGAACAAAAACGAGGCGTCTGAATCAGGTAATAACCCCCTTCCCTACAGAACAGGACTGAATTCTGCAGCTCAGCCCATCTGTTGCAAACATGCTCTATTATTTATTTCCACACCTCTGTTTTTCATCACTGGGTTTACATATGTGGTATATTTCCCCAGGGAAGGGTTATGCATGGTGAGATGTGTATTATATCCTTTTAATTTAACTGTCTGGTCTTTTCGGCCTGGTATTGATATCAGCTTTGATGTTTATTCGTCTTATTTAATCACATTCACCATTTATTTATTTATTTGTTTATTTCAGGGGGGTTATACAATGTATGCCATAATGCATTAGATATCTAGAGCACTGACTCCCGAGCGCAGTGTGAGTCAAACAGAATGTATCGCTGGTAATTAAACTAGATTATTGATCAAATAAACAAATTTCCGCTTTTACCCATGAAAAATGGCTTTGTATATAAAAAACTTAACAAGAGACTACGTTTACACACGCAGATTTGCCTGGAGGAGGGACTCCGTATTCCAGTTGAACTGTTTATACGCACCATAAACTCGCTAATCTGTTGAATGTTGATATTTCTAGGTACACGCGTATAATCAGAACCAAATGTATATATAATACGAGAAGAGGCATTTAGTGTCAACGTGAAGACAAGCTTTTACCCGTCTGGATTCTGATTGGTCAGGAAGTATATGATGCACTGTACCAGCAGCTCTGGTAGACGGTCCACATAAACAAATGTGAAAAATGCGTGTAATTATTGATATGGCAACGTTTTCTGTAACGAGATGTTTATTAAATATTTATGGAAAGGGAACGCTCTGACGTTTTTCCGACAAGTTTTCAGACCCGATGAGTTTACACGTTGTCATTTTTCTTTGTTGTATCAACTTCATGAGGGGGAAGAAGATGACGGGATACACGTCAGGTCACATCACATCACATCGGTTCGGGGAAAAAGTAAAAAAATAAATAAATAAATTTTAAAAGGGGAAAGAAACAACGATCAAGGAAGCATGTAAAAGTACAGTCCGGTTGGTTGTGTTACTGTTTCTTGGAAACTTTCTAAAGTGAGAAAATGAATCAGCATCAACGCCATTCGTTCGCACACGCACTCTCATGACTCATCACGATGAAAGATACTCTGAAGTGTTGATGGAGATTTGCTGTAAGTGTAAGGACACCGAACAGTTCTAGGAAACAAACATAATTAAAAAAGCATGTTCGAAGAAGTTCGGCAGAATTCCCATCATGCTTTGGGGGTTCGCTCATTTCATTATGTAGGAAGCCATGAGCTACGTTCGTGCTCTAATTCAGACGCTGACAGAAAGGGCTGCAGGCCTCATTTGGTTTGCAATTTTAAAGGTAAACGATATTTTAATGACTCAATTAAAGTTGCGTAACAAGAACAATGGCACTGGAAGTTCAGGCGGTGAGTAATCACAGGGTGAAAGTTTGCACGAGGAGGAAAAAGAAAGGTAACACAACTCAAGAGAAAGGACTTGTTAGCTGTATGTAAAGGCTAAATAGCTAGCTTTGGTGGTTTTATGCAGCGATTGGTGCCATTGATCCTCGAGGGATACGTGGAGACAGGAATGGTGAGGCCCTGAATTCAAAGGATACATTGAGTATTTCTACTTTCGCCACATACCGAGTGTAGGCGGAGGTATTGTCATTTTTGTTGTTTATTTGTCAGTTTGTCTATGAACAAAATCCTGACCACATCCATGCAAGGATTTTCACCAAATTTGGTGGACACACTTCCCTATCTGAGTCCCAGAGATGATTTGATTTTGGAATATCAGGGTCAAAGGTGACGGTCAGATCAAGGTCAAAGGTTTTGGAGGTAGATACATCCCATATTAAAAATGACATCACTTATCTCTGAGAAATAATATGACATGGACCTATAGATGCAATGAGAGACGGATAGGAAACCATATAGACTTTCAAACATCATATTCTCCTTTTACATTGAGTGACCTCAGAAAATCAAAAAAGAACATTCATGTTGGTAGCTGAGTACCTGGGTAAATAAAGCCAGTATCCATATAGAAACGATTGGATACGTTATTCATACTGCATGGCAGAGCTACCTTGCACTCTATGAGTGCATTTCTAGTTTGCATTGCAGCCAACATTCACTATTTTTTGTGGAAATAGTTTTAAATATATATTTTTTTTGTACTAGCCATTTGCTAAATACCATCCACAAAATTTTTCTTAATTCTTCCTTCCATGGAATATAATCAGACATTTGCTGTTGTTGTTTTATTACTCATTCGAGTCATATAACCAATTATCAGATATGGATCAGATCTGGGACCATATCTAAAAATGTCTCAGGTTTGAATTAAAAAGGTCAAATGTTTCTATCTACACACTCCTAATTCAGATCTGTGTCTCATTAAGGCAGGAAATCTGATTAGTGTCACTTCAAGCCATTAATAAGAACAACTGGGAGCTCCGTCTATTTTAACAGATATGGACAGCAATAATGAGGCGCATGTTGCATTTAGTATTAATTACTTCATGTTCATTGCTCATAGATACCCAGGACATTTGTAAAGCATGACGATGCCAGATTTTCTTATTTCATCAGGCTGTCTTTGCAATTGCATTAAAAAAGATACTGTTGCACTAGGTAACTTTATATTAACTACTTCTTCTCACAACAATTTGTCAACAATTGTATTATTATTATTATTATTATTATTTATTATATATTATATTATTATATGTCATTGAACATCGGGAATGCCATATATATGGGGTGTCCTAAAATCTTGAAATATTGAACTTTTAAAAGAAATTCAACCTCAACTTAATAAAAGCTTGCATGCATAGTTTATGTCTGTTTCTATTATATTAGGTAGAAAGTAAAAATATAGCAATTACTCTACACACAGGGGGTTGGGGGCATTGTAATGCAATGAGTAGCGAAAAAGTCATGTGATCACCCCGTGTTTTCCTCTGTAATACCGAACTAATTTGCATATGCATGTTCTTTTCTTTACATGGACTCGTGTTTGTTGTATGTAAATGGAAGTGAGTATGATTTGAATTGGTGCCTAGCTTTATTTTTTTCAGAAGTTCAATTTATATTTGATTTTGTAGTTTAATATCTGTATAATGTTATTATTACTATTAACTTGCCTTGTATAAACTGACAGATTCACATTTTTTTTCCTCACAATTTCGCACTTCTGCAAGAGTAAAACGGCATTATTTATTTATTTTTTAACTGGCAAATAGAAACTATCAAACAAATTTTAGCTGATTACAATGTAAGAGCTGTAAATACAAAATAAATAAATAAATAAATAAATGGGCCTATACATTTGTTCACAGTTCGGAAAGCTTGCCTTTTATTTTACTTTCAGCGATTATTTATTTAGACACAAATGCTCAAATTGACTACCTTGGATGTTGCGACACTTTTGTGAACTCTGAATGCAATAACATCTAACTTTTGTTTTGTATCAGAGCTGATGTTGATCCATGAAGAGATTTTGTCCTCTTTCAGTGCGATGGTTGTTCCAGGACGATTCCAAGTTGAAAAATTGCGTACATGAGATGGAGTCCAGTTTGCGCTTTATTGAAAGTTTTGAAGCTATGGATCTAAATCTAGATCTAGATCTAAAGTAAACATATTAAATTTGATATAAGGAGAAAACCTTATTTCAGAATTAGATTTAGAGCTTTTGAAACTCCAGTGCTGAGAAAAAAATCTGGGTAATGTTGGAAAACAGTTATTTGTTGAAGCTGCAAAGCTTTTGTATCTTTATATGTAGTATATATGGCAGTGAACACCAACCCTGTTCCTGGAGATCTTCCTTCCTGCAGGTTTTATCTTCTATCAAAATCTTACCCAGCTCTTTTAGCTGATTACGAACGCTCCAGGACAAAGATTAAATGATCCGATGGGCATGATTATGGTTGGAGCTAACAGCATTAATCTTCATTACTGCACTGGCTACCTTCTTTTCACTAGCATTTGTGACATTGTGCGCGTAGCGCCTCCATTATTATGCCTGGGAGCTATATCGTGTTATGTACAGGGTTGACCATAGACATAAACACAAGACTGGCGCTACTCGGTATAACTTGCCGAAGTCTTGTATACATGCAAACAAGTGCAGGATTGAGAAATTTTGCTTCATTTTTCTTTTCTTTTTTTTTTTAGTTATGTTGTTATAGTGCTGGAAAAAGATCATGATACAAGTAAAACTGGACAAAAATTCAGACTTTCTTTTTTTTTCCTGGAAAAGAGAATAAGTAATAAAGAATGCAAATATTCTGTAGATACAATACTTACGAGTGAAATGTTATTCCTTGCGCTTTAGAGATACTATTTCACTTGTTGGAGCAAATTGAGACACAACATTCAACACCCACATTGAATGTTTTGGTTCTTAGCGGATTTTAGTCCTTGGTAATATGGCGGCCACCAAAGGCACGTCAAGCGAAGTTCTTGTCCGGTCTTGTGTTTATGACTATGGGGTTAATGAGATGAGGGACTTCCATGCATAAGAAAACTGAAAGTTTTCTGGGCGATATTTAAAAAATAAACATCAACTTGAACACAAAATAACATGAAATTTATTTTAGTTTTTTGAGTTATATTTATTATTTATAGTAATAGTTTCGAGTTATATTTATTATTTACAAATGTTTCTCTTACACATATCACATAAGAAAACTTCTGGGATCCATTTATCGTTTCATGTGTTGGTTTTGTCTAGTCATTTGTTGTGCTGTTTCCTTCCAGGCATAGCAATGGCAGCCACATTAGGTCACGTGACAGCCAATCCAGTAATCTAATCTAATGGCTAAAATTTTCAGGGAGGTAGAGCTCCAGGAAGACGGTTGGTGACTACTGCAAAAGACCAAAGTACACACAGAATATTACAACCATAATATAAACCGATGCGGATTTTCACACCAGATAGTTGAGTCGTTGTAAACGTGCGTACAGTATTTTCTTTCCGTGATTATGTGGTATTTTTTCAGTGCTCGGTTCCTTCGACTTCAGTTCCTCCGGCATGCTGACTTTGGCAACACACCCTTAATCGAATACAGTGTGTGAGCTGTTACGGTTTGCTCTCTATAGTTATAGTTATGGTTATAGTTATGCTCCAAGAGCTTTCAATTCCTCCCAAGGAAAATAACCCAAACTCCAAGTCATGCATGTGGAATCTACATAGAGCGAAACCTAAGAGGCACTGATAGTTGTAATAAGTGTTCAAACGGAAAACATTGCTTTGTTCTATTAGACCTGTCGACTTCTCTCGCATCCAACATCGCTCCTGCGGTATTGAGACATTAACTCAGTCACTATGCGCTGTCGTTAACAGCGTGCCGAGAACTGAAATGCGTATGATGAATAGACAAACTGTGAATGTTTTAATCAATGCTGGAGCTTGTGTATATAGAAGAATGGCATGGGAAACGGGTTATGGCAGAATGCTGTATTGTACGTGGATAAATACGCCATACAAATCTGATAGTCTTACTGAAGTGAAAGCTTGTTTTTTTTACATTTTTTTTTTTTCGTGCCTATTGTCTGGCAGCAGATTAAAGTTTGAGAAAAGAGGCAAAACTAAGACGTGTCAGAGCTTTGTGATGGAGACTGGAAGTGAGAGAAGTGAGGGAAGAATGCGAGTGTAAAGAACAACAGTTTATTCATGCGTGAAAGAGCACACGTTGCATGAATTTGCTTGCCTGATTTTTTTTCTTTTTTTTTTTTTTATGCACACTATATGATGCAATTTGGATGAAATCGAAGGAGGGCTGGTTTCATAGGTGTTTGGTTCAACAGTGCATGCTCCAAGGAGCTGTCCCAACTCATAGGGCAACTAATACATGATATTTGTACTTTAAAAAAAAAAATGGATGGTTAAACCAGCAGCGAGAGGCCGCGGCGTGACCCCGGGATATCGGAAAGTTATGTGTACTCACAATCGGCATATGCAGGTATTTATATAGGTTTTCTGGGATGTCTATTTAGATTTGCATGTTAATGATTTGCGACCTCTGAGGTTACCAGATTTTTTTTAACTAGACACAGAAGACAGAGTAGACCAAGAACTTGCTTTTAATGAAACACAAACAATACCAGGATAGAAAATACAACACATATTTGTTATCAAATATAATATGGCAGAACATTCATTCATTCATTATCTCAGCTGTCTCTGGGCAAGGGCGGGGTACACCCTAGACAGCTTGAACGGTCATCGCAGGGCCAACACGCACTCAACACCTTCACACTCATAATGCCACCTAGGTGCGATTTGAAACAGCCAAATGTGCATGTTTTTGAACTGTCGGAGGAAACTGGAATATCCGAAGGAAACCCACGCAAGCACGGGAAGAACATGCAAACTCCACACAGAAACGCCCAAGTCCGGGACGCGAACCCAGGAGCAATGGGTTACTGTAGGATGGACGTGCAAACCACTACGCCAAAGTGTTGCCCAGAGCCAGCCATGCCCTGTCTATTTCTACACTGTATAAAATAATACCAGGGTTTGGATCAACCACGTCCATTTGTCCCTTATCAGTCCATTCTTAAATTGGGTTATAAGCAGTATTACCATTATTGGCGACATGCTGCAATGTTTTTTGTCCTTGTAGTGACAGTTTGCTATATAAAAAGTGGAAGTGAAGTGGCAAGAAGGCACCGATATGACAACAAGATAAGCTAAGATAAAGATAAGATTGTGGTGTAAAGGCTTCCATTCAGAAAACCATGTGGCAAATAAAAACAAAGACCTTAACAGTCCAACAAGCTTTTCACTTTTTTCTTTATTATATACCAACAGCAGCATCAGGACAGTGGAACCAGGTCCAGCAATGAATAAAAATGCCTTGGCTCTTGTTACTAAAATTCAAGTCCCACATCAAAAGACAAAACGTACACTTAACGCCAAGTGTATTATTTAGGAAAGCGATTTTTTTTCTACTTGTAGTGAAACAAGACAGATGTATAATTTAAATCAGTTAGAACTGACATTTAGGAATGGTAATTAGGCAACCTTGGTTAATTTGGGGGGTTGTCTAGCCAGCTGTGGTTTCTTTCACCTCCATCTGTGATCCTCACCAAGCATTTTGTATATCACTTTTTTTTTTCTTGTTTTTGTTGTTGATGATTGTACAAACTCTGTAATTGATATTGACCAGCATGGGATTGTTCCCAGCCAGTTTTCATGTAAATAATGCTGCACTATTGTGCTCTGGGTGAGGAAGACTTGAGGATTTTCATCATGCGCAGCAGTTTGTAAAGAGGTGGGTGGCGGCATTCAATGTCACGGAGGGGGCACATATGCATGCTTACGCCCCTCACTGGTTGGCGTTGGTCGTGTGATACCATATATAATCAAGTGGGCCCTGCGATGGCCTGGCGAGCTGTCCAGGGTTTACCCCACCCTCGCCCAGAGATGGGCACCAGCCTTCCCGCGACCCTAATTAGGATTAAGCGGTTCAGAAAATGAATAATGAAATATGCAACCAATGGATGTAATTTATTTTCATTATTATATATTAAAATAATTTTGTATTATATGTTATGTAAAAAAAATATATATATATATGATTGTTTTTTTTAATATTACATTTACATTTTAAGATAAAATAATAAAAAAATTAACAAAAAGGTTGCAAAAAAATAAGTAAAAATGGAATTTCATCAAAAATGCAAAAAATATGTTAGTAAATAGTAAAGATAAAATAGAAATAAAGCAATAAAAAAACAAGTAAAAAGTAAGAAAACTTCAGATTTTGTCTGTTTCTAAGAATAATTAAAATTCGCCCTGTAAGTGTTTGCATTATCAAAGAGGATCTTTATATTAGTAAAAAAGAAATTATTTTGGCAACTCGGAACACTATTAGAGAATTATTATCGGAAAGTTTCTTCAGAAAAACTAAATGTTTCTTTTCTGGCTTTAATCCAAGAACCCCTGTTCCCCCGTGGTGTGATTTTTCAGGCAGGTGAGAACACTACAATCATATTTGGGTGCAGCGTGAAACAAATGTTCTGAGTGTACCTGACTGAGGTGGCCTCAGTATTAGCATGGTTCGTCTGCACTGAGAAAACAATTCGACTCTGAATCGACTCTGCTGCAGGACGTGAACCAATCACACTACTAAACTGTGACTGCAGCCGAATACGCATACTTTGGTATTATAAGTATGCAAAAAGAAGAAGAGATCTGAATACACAGCATGTATTTAACTGTAGCCAAAAGTTATCCAGAGGATGTACTAAAACTGTAATTATGTAAAGGTACCACACTCCGATCAATGGAAACAAATCAGTATCTGATCTGATAAACGCTTAAAGCTCTTTATTTCTATATGTGTCTTATCCTGGGTGGTACTGTGTCATAGTGGTCAGCATGTCCGCATTACAGCAAGAAGGTCAAGGATTTGAGTTCCGGGCTCTTTGAGGGCGTTTCTGTGTGAAGTTAGCATGTCCTGTGCTTGTATGGGTTTCCTTATGATACTCCGGTTTCCTCCAACCGTACAAAGACATGCACAATAAGCTAGTTTTAGCTAGCCCCTACATGTGAATATGGGTGGAAATGGTTGTGTGTGTTGGCTCTGCGGTGTTCTGACGAGCTTTGTACCCCGCCTTCGCCCAGTGTCGGCTGGGACCTGTTATGCTCCAGCCTCCCCACGACCCTAATAGGATTAAGTGCTTCTGCAGTAGAGTGAGTGATGAGTGAGTGTATCTTATCCTGTAGTTAGCGGCGTTTCTGTGTGTGGTGTTTTTTTTTTTTTTTTTGGTACAAAATTTTATCACTTGCACGTTTGACTATGCAGCCTCGACACAATTCTGCTGTTTTATAATTATTTGTTTATTTATTTATTTCTCGTTTTGTACTTAGTTTAATTACATGCAGTGCGAAACCAAACGCGGCGAACCAAAAGCATCGCTTTTGCTCATATTTGCTCCGGTCTCGGAACAAGCAGGCTTATTGGTGTGAAAAAGCCTTTTAAAAACCTTTCCTAGCATCATTATGATTGAGATTGTACAGAATTTGATGGTGTGTGAAATTCCAGACACGCTGTTGCTAATCATGAATGCGAAACGGAGCGATTTGATCTTTTCCTGCGCTCCTGAACTCGACTCATCTCTGCACTCCAGCTGCAATGCTTCATCCTCCCGAGATCTCCATGACGCTCACTTTGAGATCAAACGATCCTCCATATCAACAATTCTCAATTCTTTTTTTTTTTATTTTCCGAGTCTAATTTTAGCAAAGCTACCTTTTCACTTACAGCGGCATCCCAGCAGGCTGTTTCAGTACAGTCAGCTTCCTTGTATTTCTTTGTGGGGCAGTAAGAAGAAGGCTGGAGGCTTGGCTAACCCCTCTCATGCTCCTCTTTTTCTCACCTCTTTTTTTCCCCCCCTCTTCCTCACCCCACAGCCTGAGCTGGTGGAGGCATAATCGGCTCCCAGAGGGCCAGATGAAACACGCTCCCCACCGCTGCCTGTTTACTGAGGAGTGCGTTTGAAGTCGAGCTCAAGATGTCTTCATTTCAGCACCAGACGCTCTACAGCAGAATTGCGGCTCACAAAGGCGGGAACGGAGAAAACATGTGGGGAGAGAAAAGCGGGGTGTGGGGGGGTGGGGGGGTGGGGCGGTGGGGGGTTGGATCAGCCAGTGTTTTAGAAATGGTCTCAGATGCTAATGAGCCTGCATATTTTTTTTAGGATTATGTGCAAAATATGTATTTGAATATGATGATCAATAATTCAGTGCACAGCTCATTTCCTATTCTGTATTTAGCTTCCATTATTAAGACTTTAGTGCAAGAAGATGCCACTTTCTATACAGTAGAACATCAGTACTGTTGCTTCGGATGTTTAAACACCTCGTTATCACTTTTTTTGCATCGGATCAGATGTGCTCCGAGCTAGTAATGCCACTATAGGAGCTAATAACTTCTCATTATTCTTTATTAGACGCTTGAGCAGAGCTCAGAAATCATGCCATGCACACACACACACAAATCTGGAATAATTAGGTAATGGAAGATAGCCAGGTCATGTAGCTGGCAAATCAGAGGACCTGAATGAAACCCAGCACAATCAAAACTTTATTTAAAATAACACATATCACTGTTGATACTGTCGTGTTTTTATGTCAGTGCTTTGTAGCTGAACGATGAACGTCTTAGAAACATGAAACATGCATTTTTATTATTATTATTATTTATTTGGTTATTTATTTATTGTGAACTAAAAACAACAGAAAGAGGGAGGCTTGTTGCACGTCCACCTCATAGCAAGAAGGTCCTGGGTTTGAGTCCTGGGCTTGGGTGTTTTACTCCGGTTTCCTCCCACAGTCCAAACACATGCACATTAGGCTCAATGCCTGTCCCTGTTGTCTCCGCAATGGTCTGGTGAGCTGTTCAGAGAGGACTCTGCCTCTGCCTCTACCCAGTGTTGGCTGAGATAGGCCCCTGCCTCCCCGTGACCCTAGTAGGATTAAGCGGTCCAGCAAATGAGTGAGTGGTTGTTTACTATAACAAGAACAAGTTAATGGGAACAGGATCTAACTTGTTCATGGTAAATTCCACAACATGTGGCTACACATCAATGGATTTATATAACAAGAGCACTCAGGGAACGCAAACCTCCACCAAGCCCATCAAGCTCCCATATGAACCAAAAAGTTATGCATGGATCTTCATGAAATTTCTTCCAGAGGGGAAGTTGGGGGTTTTGGAGAACAAGGACTTCCTTAGATTTTGAAGATGATCCGGATCAAAATCTGGATCCAGGAATTTTTTGAATGATTCTTTAATAGTGTGAGATAGGGTAATTTTTTTTTAATTTTTAAGTATTGGTATAACAGCAGGGATTGCTGTGTAAGTATTGTTAGTTTTTGAGTTGGTAAAGGTTTGTGTGCTCCAGGTACTCTTGTTTTTTCAGGGGTTTGGTTTGAAATGTAATCATGGTGTGCAGGAAAGTGTGTTTAACTTAAAATAATGACTAGCATTGATTTCACATAACAACCCCTAAAGCAGCTTAATGTTTTAAATGATCCTGTATTTAAACAAACAAACAAAAAAAACGCTTAGTTTTTTACATTTCTTTTCTATTTATATTAAGAATTCCAGATAAAACCATACGATATGCAGGTATATACAGTAGACTCATGTCACTGAGAGGTAATAACTCTATAAAATGCTTCTGTATTGGCTTTTTGTTCTTCAGGCGAGCATCTGCTTATCAGGCCACGCACAACGAGCATTGATTCCCATTATTCCATCCTGTTATTGCTGAAAGCAGAGTTTATATCCAACTACTTAAATCAGTAGATTTACAACGTTGAATTAGAGCCAATTAAGGATCAGGTCAGTTCAGGACAGCCGGCGGTGGAAAGCAGAATTTCTTCATGATGTCCGGGGGTTTTCTGGAGATCTACGCCATAAGAGTTTAGGCAGAAGGAGTTTTACAGAAGGGATTGGAGGATTGACTGATCCCATTTTGTTCCATATAAATCAAGCTAGGCGTTGACTAGAGCTCGGGTGAGAATGTAGTACGAGCTCTTGCCGTGGCCAACTTTCCGAAAGTCGATGATATCTTAATAAATCCCAGACTTTAACATGCATGGTAACGACTTTACCAAATATTACATCATGTCCTTGCGTGAAAAGTGACAGACGTGAGAGACATAAACCAGCGTCTGTCCAACTTCACAGAAGTCTATCACATGTCAAGATGAGACATCAGATCTATGATTGGATGATACGTGCCATGACTTTGGTGTTGAGTAGAAAGAAGAGAAAAGGGTCATGGCTGGCCATCTCTGTCAGACGTGATGGCAACCCTCGCCAGACACTCTGACAGTGCAGAAAAGCCTGTGATTAGAGACGCTCAATGAAAGAGAGGGAGTAGGAGTGAGAGAAGGAGGTGGAATACACGAAGAAGGAATGAAAGAACCAGTCAAGCTGTCAGCCAAGTCGTAAAATAGCCAGTGTATTTATGCTGAAGGACACTGTTCAACCTCAGCTGCCAGCCTGGTCTCAGCCCTCGTTTTGATTTTTTTTGATTTTTTATTTTTTGACACATCATACACTACCTTTTAAACCTTGCAACCTTAACTCAAAACTTTGTGTTTGATGAAATAGTTTCACAGGAATTAAGAGTCTTTAAAGAAAACTCTCTTACTTTCTCCCTGGTTTGATGCAACGCCGGGTTTCTTTCAAAGAGGAATCTAAATCTACGTGTCCTTTGGCTGGTTGTGAGATTAGATGCGAGGCTAAAATCTAATATCTATTGATGGCTTGACAACGAAGCTATTAGCGCTGAGCTGAGAAAGTTCTATCACAAGGTCTGATCGATAAGAGCACAAGAAGAGTGATGTGGAGCAAAATATTACGCATGTTATATAATATTAAGCCGGTAATTATGCTAGTGAGGAAAAATCTTTGAAATTATTACAAAAGTAACCAAATAAAAAAGGGAACATGTACCTGTCTGGGTGAAGAGAGACTGTAATAAAATGATATCGTTATCATTACAGTATACAG
This sequence comes from Neosilurus hyrtlii, assembly GCA_028564935.1. Lineage (NCBI taxonomy): Eukaryota > Metazoa > Chordata > Actinopteri > Siluriformes > Plotosidae > Neosilurus > Neosilurus hyrtlii. The sequence goes on from JAOUQZ010000024.1 coordinate 2,989,294, forward strand.
GTGTACAATTTGAGCCAAGGAAACATTCCTCACAGCATTACACCACCACCACCAGGCTGAATTGTTGACTCTAAGCCAATGACAGTCACGTCCTTGCTGCCCCCGCCCTTTTTCCAGCATTCCCAGTCCCTGGGTTACAGAGCCTCTTGAGTTTGCTTGTCACCACTTCTTATTACACTATCTGGTTTCTGCTCTCATCTGTATCCATTGTGTCATTAGTTTAAGCACCTGTTAATAATTTCCTGTCTTGTCTTCGTTGCTTATTGGTTGGCGCCCTGGTGATTTGTTTTGTATGTTTATGTACTACAGGAGATTGCAATTACCACGCCTGCAAGTATGTCTTTCAGTCTAGGTTATCTTTTGTCCTGCACAAGTCTGAGCAGTAGCCTTTGAGCCTTTTTGAATTTCTGCTCTTTTTTTTCAGTGTTTTAGTTCGGTTTCATTCATTCATTCATTCATTCATCTTCTGAACCGCTTATTCCTACTTAGGGTCGCGGGGAGGCTGGCGCCCCTCTCTGCCGACTCTGGGCGAGGGCGGGGTACACCCTGGACAGCTCGCCAGGCCATCGCAGGGCCATCAGTCACGCAACCATT
>JAOUQZ010000024.1:2990113-3019227 GCA_028564935.1 Neosilurus hyrtlii
CCCGGAGGAAACCCATGCAAGCACAGGGAGAACATGCAAACTCCACACAGAAACGCCCGAGCTGGGAATCGAACCCACGACCTTCTTGCTGTGAGGCGGACGTGCTAACCACTACGCCACCGTGCCGCCCCTCGGTTTCATTCCTGCATGTAAATTTGATGCGTAACATGTTTTATGCGCTACCATGGTTGTAAAGAATGGTTATTTGAATGATCGTAGCCATCTTGTCAGTTGTGCAGCATGGTAGCATAGTGGTTAGCACATCTGCTTCACAGTAAAAAGGTCCTCGGTTTTAGTCCTGGGCTCTGGTTTTCTCCCATAGACCAAAGACATGCACGTTAGGCTAATTGGCTGTTCCAAATTGCCCTTAACTGTAAATGTGAATTATTGTGTGTGCTAGCAGTTCAGGGTGTAAAGCACCTTCACCTAGAGTCATCTGAGATAGGCTGCAGCCTTCCAGCAACCCTAGTAGGATTAAGCAGTTTGATAAATGAATGAATCTTCAACTCATACCCGTCGGGCTATGAGCTTTTGGATACTTCAGATCTTCCAAATGTTTTCTTGAAACCAGCCACCAGCAACCATGAACATTGCCGTAAATCTACAGTATTAATCGGCAGTGTTTGGCTCAATGGTTAAGGCTCTGGGTTACTGATCAGAAAGTTGGCACTTCAAACCCTAGTACCACCAAGCTCCCACTGTTGGGCCCTTGAGCAAGGCACTTAACCCTGAACTGCTCAGTTGTATAAATGAGACAAAGATGTAAGTCGCTGTGGATGAGGGCGTCTGCCAAATGCAGTAAATGAACATGGACTGAAGCGGTTAGTGCATTAGAAAGCCCTCTTTGGTATGGTGTTGCTTCTAGACAACATAACATTTACTGGCCTGTTTTAACAAGGCAAGACCTTCCTTTCATCACTAATCCGACATCATAGGTAGAATCCCAAATACTATGCAAAGAAAATGCAAGATTGGCATAAATATTGGTGGAAATCTTTATACTTGTATGCTGGGCTGGTGAGCATTTCCAAATTCATGCTAACTGAATTTTCTTAAGGGCCGCATGATGACATAGTGGTTAGCATGTCCGTTTCACAGCAAGAAGGTTCTGGGTTCGATTTCCAGACTCGGGGGTTTCTGTGCCGAGTTTCCATGTTCTTTTCAAGCTTCCATGGGTTTCCTTCAGGTAATTTGGCTTCTTCCCACAAACTACAGACATGCACATTAGGCTAATCGGCTGTTCCATATTGCCCGTAGGTGTGGATGTGAGTAGGAGTGGTTGTGCGTGTGGCCCTGCGATGGTCTGGTGAGCTGTTCAGGGTGTACCCTGCCTTCGCCCAGTTGCGGATGAGATCGTCTCTAGCCTTCCCGTGACCCTAGTATTAGATTTAAGTAGTTCAGCTAATGAGTGAGTGAGTGAGTTGATTTCTTGAGGCGTCCCATCGAGTAATATATGACATATTTTTAGCCTTCAGACTGACTTTACATACTTTCTCATTAGAGTAATGAATGCTTCATTTCATAATCAGAGTTCTTTTTTGGACTAATAGTTTGATTTATCATCTAATCGGAAGAACACAGCCATCATCCCAGCGTATATCAAGTCCAAGCTCCTGCTAGTAAAATATCAGTCTCATAGCTCGAGTTCCAAACAGAACCTCTTGAACTTTTTGATATCCATATATGCCCTCATGTTGCTTTCTCATGGATCGAGGCTATTGAATCAGATCCAGATCATCTTTCCGTCTGTCTCTGTTTTCAACAAAACTTAAAAAGGAAAGGATCAGACATCGGCACGATTCAGTTGCACATCTCCCGTCTCTTGATGCACACTATTTCCTCATCTGATGCCAATAAGATTTTTTTTATCTTATTTCGTTTATCAAATTCTTTCCGTATTGCACGCATTACTTTAAGCGTAATTTAATTTAATTTAAGCGCTCATGTCATGTCGAGGGCATGTGTAGAATTTAAACCTCCTAGCAGCTCTCCATTTTTCAATCGCAGTCTAATAATTAAATATACTTCTAGTTTTGCTGTAGCTATTTAAAAATTCATTGTAGTTTTGGAATCATGTGCTTTGAGATGAAAAAAGGAATAATAATTTGGGACTTATTGGATTATTGGATTTCTGAGGTTGTTGAAGAGAATTTTGGATGGGTTTGGAACAGGCGTTGGAGATGGAGGGAAGAAAAGGAGTAGAAGTTGGTGCAGGGAGAGGTGAAGAGCTAATGGGGCTCTGAAGTTTGAGTCTATGAGTGAAAATTCATTTATGCTGCAATCTTTTCTATGCTAATAAAACATTTTTTCATTTTAAATCATATTATCGACAACAGCTTGGGTAAAAAAATTCGACTTTTGGATATTTTTCTTTCTATCGTGTTACTTTTTTTTAAATGATTGATTTTATTTTATTTAAACAACTTTGCAACTTCTTTAATTTAAAATAATCAATCGTTAGGATCCAGGCAGCACCGTGGCCTACACAGTGCCACGTGAGTCCAATGAGTAAGGACTGGGCTAATATTGCGTCTGACCTTATATTGGATACACTTTTTTTTATTCCATCTCATTTTCGGAACTGCTTTATCTATTATTAGTTGTGAGGGGAGGCTGGAGCCCATCCCAGCTGGCTCTGGGAAAAGGCCAGGTCAGGTACACTTTGAACAGCTCCTCAGACTATCGCAGGGCCCGATTATCCTAACGTGCATGTCTTTGGACTGTGGGAGGAAACCAAGGTACTCAGGGGAATCCCACACAAGCACAAAGAGAACATGCAAATTCCACACCGAAACGCTCTTTCCAGGTACAGGGCTTGAACCCAGGACCTTCTTCCTTTAAAGTTGACGTGTTTAGCACTGTGCTACCACGCTTATTTATATTAAAAAACAGTACCTTTCAACAGAGTATATAATGGGGGTCCAAATTTTTATGGGTTTGGTGCCCGTGGTGATCATGATCAAGAGGTCATGGGTTCGAATCCCTGCTAGACCCCATACTTGACACCGTGCATTCAAGCTGAGATAGATAGACTGGTAGATATCTCCATAAGTATTGAATTTCAAACATGTCTGGAGGTTTGATGAGCAAAAGAATTAGGAAAGTAGTTAGAGAAGAGAAGTTAAGGAATGCTCCAACACTATCATTAGTGGTAATGGCTAGTTTTCAAAGAGTAAGGCAGAATTATCTGTTGACACAACCTAGAGTGATCTTGACATCTAAAACACATGGCCTTCAATTACAGAAACACCCACAGAGGGATTGGGCTAATGATCCCCAAAGATTTACAACCCAAAGCATTGTTTGCCGCGCATAGGAAAATAGTCTTGGTGAAGCATTTGTCTCTTAAGTAGCTAAAGCAGAGACTCATTCAGTACACCACTATTTTTAGGCTGTTTTATTTATGGCGTACTTCAGTTAACAGCCTTCCACAGGCTGCAAGTTAAAGTTCCACCTTCAATATTTTCATTTTATTTCTTTGTTGTTGTTGTTGTTGTTTTTTTATCTGTAGTGTTTATGACAAAAGTCACATTACCTAAAGATTTACATGCATGGGTTTCCTCAGGGTACTCCAGTTCCCTCCTAGAGTCCAAAGACATGCATATCAGGCATATTAGACATGCTAATTCGCTGTTCCACATGAATGACCCCAGGTGTGAGTATGAATGGTTGTATTTGTTGGCCCTGTAATGGACTGGTAAGTTATTTAGGGTGTACCCTGCCTTTGTAAAAAAAAAAAAAAAACAGGTTAAGATAGGCTCCAGCCTCTCTGTGACCTAAGTAGGATTAAGCAGTTCAGGAAATAAATGAATGGTTCTGAAACGTTACTTATGTGGACAAGCTAGCATGTCAGCTCAAACCGTTGATTCTGAAACTGAGAGCATGCAACAAGGAGACTCCTTCTAATGCTAAAGTTTCAAGTAGCCAGATGGATGTGGGGGTGGTGGCTGAGCCTACCATGGACACCGAGGTGGTCTCTCACAAAAATATGGGACATTTTGATGTAGTGGTTAGCAAGTCCGTCTCACAACAAGAAGGTCCTGGGTTCGTGTTTCTGTGAGGAGTTTGCATGTTTTCCCTGCATGGGTTTTCTCTGGTTACTCCGATTTCCTCCCACAGTCCAAAGACATGCACATTAGGCTAATTCCAAATTGTCCCTTGGTGTGAATGTGATTGTGAATAATTGTGTTAGTGTGTTGGCCCTGTGATGGTCTGGCAACCTGTTCATGGTGTACCCCACCTTTTCCCAATGTTGGCTGAGATAGGCACCAGACCCCCCGGACCCTAATAGGTATAATTGGTTCGGCAAATGAATGATTGAGATGAGTATTCTGCATTTGAGTGAAACGTTACGGTCTCACATAGCTGGTTGATATGTGACAACTGTGGCTGGGACCATCATGGTCACGTCGATGGATACTGGGCACAAATAAGGGCAGAGGGAATTTGTAAAAGAAAACATGGTAGGCAGTTGGAAAAAAAAAAAAAAGGAATGTGGTTGAATTGATCCAGCGCTTGACCCATGGCAAATTTTGACACACGACCAAACTAACTGGGAATGTTCACGCCTTCCTGGGCTCTCAAGGTAGCTTCCCAGCTTTCTAGTATTCCGACGGAAGTGTCTGGAACACTAGCAGGACAATGCTGGTTAAGCCCCGGAAGGCAAACTATTGCCTACTGTCGTCTACCATGAAGTAATTCTGGCTATGTGCGACCAAGCCTTCAGGAGTACATACATTTAGCCTGCATAATTTACCCTGTGCGTTGTTGTTTTTATTTCAGTAATCTATGGTAACTAGAGGTATCTATACTGGGTTCCTGAAGTGCCATTATGAATGGCAATGGGTTTTCCATTTTCCATTACATGTTAGCAAAGAGCCCATTATAGTAGATTACCTCGTTTTATTCTTCATCCTACTTTCCCCATTACTTTAAGAGGACAAAGATGTACATAGTCCAACTGCACAAGGTCAGGATTTCATCCTACGCCACCGTTTATATCATTACAGCGGAACTCTGTACCACTCAGCGCACAATGTTAAACTAGCCAGAGGGGATTACAAAGTGTCTCACTTCTCCGATCCACCTCGCAGATTGTAAATTATTCAACACTCCGGTGAAAATACACTGCAGGTGTCAACACTGCATTACGCGGCATCAGTGGAAGCAATCTTTTTAAACTGTTCTGCAACAAGTCTTGCAGTTCATCAATGGTTTGGACTGTTTTCGCTGGCACGTCGCCTCGACATTTTCAACAGTTGATTTATTAGTCTTGGAAAGGGAGGGAACCAGACAGGAATTTACACCACAACCAGGCTAAATGCACTTCCATTATTTTAATGATTTGAAGGATAGGACACATTGTGGAATGTGTGTGTGCTGAAAGGTAAGAAATATGCATGATTCCAATTTAATATATTAGTTATAGATCAACCAAAAGGTCAAGGTCTGGATTCATTCATTCAGTTTCTAAGCCGCTTAATCCTAATTAGGGTCACAGGGAGGCTGGCGCCCAACTTGGTGCGAGGGCTGGACACAGCCTGGACAGCTCGCCAGGCCGTCACAGGGCCAACGCTCACTCAACCATTCACCTTCACACCTAGGGACAATTTGGAACAGCCAATTAGCCTACTGTGCATGCTTTTGGACTGTGGGAGGAAAGCGGAGTACCGCTACGCCACCATGCCGCTAAGGTCTAGATCACTTCTATTTTATTAATATTGATGAAATGGACACTGGCGATGGGCGATACGATGGCACAGTGGTTGGTATCAAGATTACCCCTAGATGTAAGTGTGAATTGTTGTGTATGTGTGTTACCGTGTTATGGCCTGGCAAGCTGTTCAGGGTGTACCCCACCTTTGCCAAGTTCCGGCTGAGATAAGCATAGGCTCCCCTTGACCCTAGTAGTAGGATTAAGTGGTTCAGCAAATGAGTGATTGAGTGAGAGTGAGAATTCCTCTAAACACATTAAGCTGTCTCACCTTTTAAGCTATGCCTTTTTCAGTGCTCTGACTACCCGCCAATCCTAAATCCAGCAAACGTAGACTCTATTTCAAAAATCCCTAAATTAGCTATATTCCGGAATGGACTTTCTGACATCCCTGCTTATCTCTGTCCACATCTGACACAGTGGAAGTCATTCAATCAGTGGGGATTTATTGATTTGTCTTGGGATGTCTTTTGTTCTTTTGAGAAAATCTTTTGACGCCTTTCCTCAAAACCCATGGAAAAGTGCTCGGTTTGCTCAGAAAGGTAAAGCTGCATGGGGCAAGTCGTTTGATGGATGTGGGGATTTTCTGACTGGAATATAAATTCTGTGCTCTCATTTGTAAACGTTTGAGGGACACTTATAGGACTTATTCCTTCAGATCTAGAGGACAGGCAAGAATCTTTCTGGATGGTGAAAGACTCACGCTTAGAGTTCGGACGTAGTTATAATGCATGCATAGCTAATCTCTGGACTGAAACCCTTCCTCCATTAGATGACTGCTGCAGACTGACATATGGGATTGCACATGCTATGACACATGTTCTGAAATGCTCGTGAACTGGCTGAAGTTCCACCAAGAATATTAACCACATGTGGATTTAAACGTCTGGTGCAGAGGTCTGATTCTTCATCCTGGATGTAAATGGTACGTTTCTGTGGTGCAGGGATTAGCACTGTTGCCTCACAGCAGGAAAGTCCTGGATTTGAACCCTGTGACCGAGTGGGACCATTCTGTTTGAATTTTTCAGATTCTCCTCATTCCTTCTGAGGTTTTCTCCATGTTTTCTGGTTTTAGATCAAGTGGTCACACAATAGATCAAGTGGTCACTCTAAATGGCCAATATGTATGAATGTGAAGATGAACGGTTGTGTCTGCATTAGCCCTGTGATAGATCGGCGACCTGATCAGGGTGTACCCTGCCTCTCACCTAAAGTCTAATGGGATTGGCTCCAGCTTTCCAGCGACTTTGATAGATAAGCAGTACAGCTGATGAATACACTCCTGGGCAAAGAAAAAACAAGCCATGTCTGTATTTTCCAAAATCGTACTAATTATTAACTATAACATATAAATATATTAGATAAGTATGTAAATTCTTTTAAATAGAAATAGGAAATGCTTTTTCCTTTAGATTTTCACAGTCACTTGGTTCGACATCCTAAAGTTTCTTGTGTCTGGAAATGTCCAAATTCGTCCACTTGTACTTTACAGCCTCCCAAAGTTCAGTGGTGTTACTACACTTTCTTCCAACTAACTTATGTTGGATTTATGCCCAGATGTTCGCTATTGGGTTCAAATCTGGACTCTGTCCCGGCCAGAACAGGAGCTTCATGCCGTTCTTGTCCAGCCAAGCCTTAGTGGCGTTGGCGGTGTGGGCTGGACCGTTTAATAGAATCTAAAAGTAATTATTTGATATAAATTAGCTGGTGTTCAGACAAACCATCACCTTTAACTGGTAACGATGTATTCTTGGCTGTTACATGCTTTTCCCGCTATACCTACAAATATGTAATTTCAATTCTGGCTCAGTTTTGCTGGCCAGGAGTGTTGATGGATATGAGCAAGTAATATTACAATATTACATTATACAGGTCCTACACATTTTTTGTTTGACCGCTTTTAGCCTTGACTACAATATGTGACATTGTGCTTCAGTTGGTCCGGTCGAGGCTCAGCAACATTAATGTGGCAATAAAATGAAGTCAGCTGATGACCTGAATGTACTGAATGCGCAGGTTATACCATCAATGGACTTTTCCTTCCCTGATCACACAGATATAATATTGGCGGCACAGATAGTCAAAGAGTGATTCAGGGAGCACGAGGAATCACAGAGTTCTGGCCTTAATCCTATTAAAAGTCTTTGGGATGTGGCGGAGAAGACTTTATGGAGTGGTTCGATTTTTTTTCCTGTCATCAACTCAAGATATCGATAAACAATGAACTGACTTTGGATTGAAATGAATGTGATGTTGTGATGTCGAAACAATACCTTGTTGATGGCAAAAGACGGCGCAACAAAGTATTAGAGTGCAGGACTTTTTTTTTAGTCAGGCAGTGTTTATACCATATAGAACATAGCCATAGAAGTAAGTTATTAATAATGACAATATCCAATGTCAACCAAATGGATGGGTTTCGTTTTTAGTCTAGTTTCCCTTAAGATTTCTTCCTTATGTCATCTCAGGGATTTTTCCTGGCCACCATAGCCTCAGCCTTGCTCTTTATGGTTAAATTGATAAATTCATAAGTTTAAAATTTATATGTGGAAGTTCCTGTTCATGTGGATGCTGCTTTGTCCATTATTAAAAGTGATGAACTCATCCGGAACACATTCACTACTTAACCTTGACAAGGCCAAACATTCCTGGTGTTTCGATCCAAAAATAAAAACGGCGATGCACACACATTAGAAAAGGTTGGTTGCGTTTGTGCCATATTTTTTGGCCCAGAGTCTGATTTCTGTGAATGTGCCTGCTTGCACCACTAGAACAACCAACCCAATCATATCCGATCCAGCAACTAGATAAAGAAAGATGAGTTGGTTCTGAATTTGTTATGTACGGCTGACACAATGGTGTTCTCACATCCTACCCTTTGTAACATTAAAAAATCGTCTCATAATTTAAAGTAAGCGTAGTGGTTAACACGTCTGGCTGACGGCAAGGAGGTCCAGGGTCAGCGAAGGTGTTTCAGTGTGGAGTATGAATGTTCATCCTGTGCTTGCCTGAGTTTCCTCCAGGGACTCAGGTTTCCTCCAACAGTCCAAAGACATGTATAGTAGGCTAACTGGCTGTTGCAAATTGCCCCTAGGTGTGAGTCTGGCTGTGATGGTTGTGTGTGTGTAATTGTCTGGCAAGGTGAACCTTCGCATAGTGCTGTATAAGAGAGGTGTCAGTCTCCCTGCGACCCTAGTACGAACGGGTTCTTGATATACAGCACTAATATGCACTAATATGCGGATCATACTTCCCCTCTGAGCGTGTTTGGGTGGCACGGTGGCGTAGTGGTTAGCACGTCCGCCACACACCAAGAGGGTCCTGGGTTCAAGTTCTGGGCTCAGGTGTTTTTTGGTGTGAAGTTGCATGTTCTGCCCATGCTTGGGTTTCCTCCGAAAACACTGGTTTCCAGCCCAAAGACATGCATGTTAGGCTAACTGGCTGTTCCAAATTGCCCCTAGGTGTGAGTGTGAGTTTGTATGGTGGTGTGTTGCCCTGTGAGTCTGGCGGGCTGTTCAGGGTGTACCTCAGTGTCAGCTGAGATAGGCTCCACCCTCCCTGCAGCCCTAATAGGAGTGAATAAGTGGATTTGAACTTTTTGTTTGCGTCTGAAGTTCTTGTTCGTTTGTTTGTTTGTTTGTCTGCTCCCAGGCTCACCATTTATGGTGCTTTAGACTTACTGCACTTTTGTGATCTCCCTCTCTCTCTCTCTCTCTCTCTCTCTCACTCACCTTCTCTGTCCGGTCTGTCTGTTTCAATCCACCTGTACTAATAAACGCTTCCAGTCTCACCAGTGGAGCGCTACAGCTTCCATGCTGTGCCAAAATCCATAATTTAACTCTGTCTTCATAATTATGCCTTCGCACGACATAACACGGGAAAGAGAGATAGACCCCTCTATGTCATGTTCTCTCTGTCTCTGGCTCTATGTTATCACGCAGGGCCCGTCAATACGCTGCAAGAGCTCCGTTTAACAGCAAAGCCGTGGTGGGAGGCCTTGAGATGTGCTGGGGCTGACGGAGATGGATGGTGTGAGCCTCTAAAGCTTGCAAGGACAAAAGGACACACACTCCGGCAGGGGAAGAAAAAAAAGAGAGAAAGAGAGAGAGAGAGAGAGGAAGGTGAGAAGAGGAGAAGAACTCTAGCAAGCATCTAATCTCACACTTCATCTTTTTCTGACTGCCATGATCATGTGTAGCAAAGGGGAACCATGGAAAACAGGATCAAAGGGATTCACTGGTGAAGCAAGGGACTTTTCTGACACCTCCAGTTTGGTGTTATGATACTGGAACCAGTTCGAATTTTCATCCCCAGGCAGCTGACAGAGGCAGAGACAGACAGAGACATGCTGACACACCGGAAATCAGCACGCACTATTCAGACACTAAATATACTCCATGATGAAGCAACATTTATTCATTCAGGCACAAAAGCCCCGGAGTGATTATAATCCTAAGCACCAAAAACACCCAGAAACATAAGAGGAGCAAAGCCAAGCTGATCTTTCATCCTGCAGACGCATTCATCTCTCATGACGCCTAATTCAAGTGGTGCCATTCTGATTGCAGTTGCTTGTTCTAATATCGTGAAATGCCTCTCTTGTTTCTACTCCTGTAATGAGAAGCATGAAAAGATATAACGGATATGCAACGTGTCGTTTTTTTTTTTTTGGACTAAATTTCACTGAATGGTGTGAAGAACATCTACCAGTAGTGCCAAGTGCATCACTCCATCTGTTAAATTGATGTATAAAATGGCATGAGTGAAGCAGGAAAAGATATTTTTTCCTTAATTATTTATTCATTCGTACATTTTGTAAGCCGCTTAATCCCAATTAGGGTCACAGGGAGACTGGCGCCTACCTCAGTCGAGCGCGGGATACACCCTGGACAGCTCGCCAGGGCTAACAGGTTTCTGTAAGGTGTTATTATGTTTTTCCTATGCTGGCGTGGGTTTCCTCCTGGTACTCCGGTTTCCTCCCACAGCCTAAGACATGCACATTAGGCTAACTGGCTGCTCTGGCTGCTGTGAATGTGAGTGTGAATCATTTTGTGTGTGTGTCTGTTGGCCCTGCAATGGTTTGGCGAGCTGTTCAGGGTGTGCCCTGACGTCACCCAGTGTCGTTTGAGATTTGCCAAACCGATTCGGGTTGCAGGGAGGCTAAAGCACATCTCAACCTATACTAGGCATAAGCCACACAACAGTATGTGTAGGCCACACAACCATTCACATACACACTCACACCTAGGGTCAATTTGGAAAAGCTAGTTAGCCTAATGTGTATGTCGTTAGACTGTGGGAGGAAACCGGAGTATCCGGAGGAAACCCACACAAGCACGGTGAGAACATGCAAGCCAAACACAGAAGCGCCGAACCCAGGACCTTCTTGCAGTGAGGCGGACATGCTAACCACTGCGCCGACAACTCATAACAGTTAATGTTATCTGCCATGACAGGTTGGTTTATGGCGGATGCTTTCTGAAACAAGTATTTCAACGTAGTATTATTCTAGACTTTTTTAGAAAAGAATAAATAAAATGGATTTGTGCTTAAATTCTGTCTCCTTCTGGGTTTTATAAAAGCACTATAGTTTATGGATGGGGGATGTAGTGCATAAATCTGTACCAAACTCTATGTTAATGACCTGTACGACAAAATATTTCATGAAACGTTTGTAAAAACGTCATGTCCCAGCTCTTTAAACAGAGAATCTGCCATGAAAAAAAAATGACCTCAGAGACTCTCATAAAGATAATAATGAAAAAAGAAAGAAAATCCATCGAGTCCAAAGTTAATAGAAGTCTTGCAGTAATCTCAGTCCAGACTGAAGTATGGAAGGTTCCACTGGTCAGAAGCACGCCTGTTCTTACAGACGTGTGAAAATGGGTTTGTATAGTTCTTTAGAAGGAGGGAGGGGGGGGGGGTGGCTCATGTGTTGGCTGAGAAGCAAGCGAGATATCTCATTCCAGCACGTAGGTAGAACTTGGAGCCATCTCATCCAAACCACCCACTGCCCGCGCCATTCAGAACAAAATAAGAAACCAGACAAAGTTTGCTCAGAAGCTGAGAAGTTTTTTTTCGAGGTCATGCATGAACGAATATTCCAAATCGATGCATGCCTAAGCAGGGCGTTTTCTGGGTCGTTCTATATACATCCTTTACAAATGTCAAATCTTGCAAGATATGCAAGGAAGTCTGACTGGATGTATTTTTAAAACCAAAGCTGGATCTGAAATGGTGCCAGACCCTATGTAGGTCCCCGTGTGTCAGCCAGACAGCCATGTTGAATTGGGTTATGATGCTCAAGAGTGGCTGACACTGTTCATGCTATTTCGCTGAACACGCTCTGACTATAATCTTTCTGCGGGATGGATCTCCCAAGATGCTTCAGACCCTCTCGGTGTTCTAAGTAGGTTTAATCCGTCCAGCTCTGGGCCATGGAGGTCTTCTGATCCAGCTGTGATTAAGATACAGCTTGAAGGCATGAAGTTTAACTCTGTCAGGAGAACTTGGGATGTATTCCAAATGCCGTATTAAGGAGGAGGAGGAGGAGGTTGAATTGGTGTGCTCAACAAAGGTTAAGAGGTCGCAGCATATCAGCACGACTTACTGGTTCAGACCTGAAGCCGTTTAGCCTTTTATTCCGTCTCAGTTTGGTCACTTGCCAGTTCCCACTCACTGACCAGATGTTTTTTGGCACATGACAGCTACCAAGTGGCTAACACATGCTACCATTGAGACCCATGAAGCCAGCCAAGCCCATGTTTTCAAATTGCTGTTCATGCTGCATCGCCTGTCAAAGTAACATCCTCGGAGAATAGCACTATCAACCTCATACATAAGCTCAAAAATTCTTGAAACTTATCAGTATGATTGACAAATGAGACAGAGTGTAACCATCGCTCTCGCTGAGCATACAACCAATTTCGGACTCCTGGCCTCTTTACTGTTGCGGCACTCAGCAACAACTTCCAAAGCTTCCAAAATTCGAATATGCTACATCATGTTAGCATGTTAGCATCATCTCACAGAGTGAAGTCTGTGGGTTCAAATCTTAGCCAAGGGATCTTTCTTTCCACCCGATCACTTTCCTTCTCTTCCTCTTTCTTTACTTTGCTTCCCCGCTTCCCTGTCCTTTCCCTCTCTTTCCTTTCCTTTCCTTTTGTTTACTTTCCCTTTCTTCTCTATCCTTTCCTTATTTTCCCCTCTCTTCCCTTTCCTCCTCTCTCTTTCATTTCCTTTTATTTCACTCTCCCTTGCTCTAATTTACTTCCCCACTTTTCCCTTATCTTCCCCTCTTTCATTTCCTTTTCTTTCTTTTGCTTCTCTCCTCTTTCCTTCCCATCACTTTCCTTCTCTTCCCCTTCCTTTCCTTATGTTTCCTTTCCTCATGTCCCTTTCCTTTCTTTTCCCTTTCCTTTTGTTGACTTTTCCTTTGTTCTCCCTCCTTTCCTTTTCTTTTTTTTCCTTCTCTTCCTTTCACTTTCCATACATTTGATTTGCTTTATCTTCCCTCTAGTTTCCCTTCCCTCTCTTCCTTTCCTTTCCATCACTTTTCTTTCCTTTCTCTGTCATTCCTTGTCTTACCTTTTTCATTTCCTTTACTTTCCCTTTCTTCTCTTCCTTTTTCTTTACTCCCCCCCTCTTCCCTTTCCTTTGCTTTTCCCAGGAGAACCACGGGAATTGCAGCAGTTCCTCAACCTTAGCTACCTCACTCCAGTTGTTTACTGGTTTCTCCTAGACGTTTTTTCGCTGGACTTTGGTCATGCAGTAATTATTTCTGTTTCTAGGTGCTAATAATATATTTTCTTACAAATTTAGTTGGTTGTGTTTTCCAAAATGTATGTACACATTTAGCCTAGTTACCACCACAGCTCAGATCAGGTCGTTACTAAAGATGAATGAATTAACTCTGTACACGTTTTATTCTCACGAGCTTCATATCTGACTGCTTACACATTACTGAAAGATAAAACCTCCGTATTCTGCAAATATTAAGTCATCTGTTCAGTCCAAATCATGTTTTCAGATTCAGTAACTTCCGTGGTACCTACTGTAAGAGACGATCAGAAGTTTGAGAAGTTTACTCAGGGTGTTAAAAAAAATAACATTGCAGGTTTAGAATTTGCATTTAAAAGCATGTGGAGAGAAAGCTGGCTATAGTTTGATGACAGAGTGGTGGTTGGCGCCTCGGTGGTTTGACTGCAGACTAGCAAATCGAGTTTTGCTGTGATCCTGGCTGGACACCGCAGGAAACTCATCTGGTGCTGGGGAGTCTCGATTCTCACACTGAGTGTCACTGCTGTGCCCTTGAGAAACGTCCTGCTGTGTGAAAGTACTCGACTTTTCAATAGCGGGGTTTCGTTTCGCTGGTTTTTATACACACTTTGAATTCACTCACATGAAAAAAATAACAATAATAATAACTCTGGCCTCACATAAGAACACGGTATTAGTAATATTGTGACTTCCTGTCCATAACAACGTCCTCCATCTACACGGTCAGTGTAACCTGAATAAGCGGACATTCTTCCTATGCTTTACTGTTCATTTAAGTTTTTTTTTTTTTTTTTTACTTTACCTGAATACTTCAAAATTCATCGAGTAATTAGATAACAGAATGGTTGAGTGTTGGTTAGGACAGCATGAAGGTCCTGGGTTCGAGTTCGACGGAGTGTGCATGTTCTCCCTGTGCTTGCATGAGTTTCCTCTGGGTACTCCAGTTTCCTTGCTCAGTCCAAAGACATGCACATCTGGAACAGCTAACTAGCTGATACAGACATGTATTATTTTAATACAAATGACCAAAAAATCAAAAACTAGTAATTTTATGGCGTGAATTACTAGCGAGGGCTGAACTGCAGGGGTTCTGATATATATATAAATATATAAATATATAAATATATAAATATATAAATATATAAATATATAAATATATAAATATATAAATATATATATATATCAGACAAAACATCCTTAGGTCCGTTCTGATAAGTTTGATAAATGCGTCTCTGTGTTTGTGGAAAGATTAAGAACCTCTGTAACACGTCAGCCTGGCTATAATCACAACTTGTCATTACTAACCAAGCTGTGTTTATTTTTTGTTAATATTTTGTTTAACGTAGCCGCCTGATCTTAACGTCTCCCTTCTCGATCATTTCCCGTTCTAAGCTCAGATGGTTTTACAAGCTTAGCGTCTGTTTAGAGGCTTTAAACGGCTGTTTTTATCGCGTACGGCTCGCTGCTGGCAAAGGGAGTGAGAGTCTGGTTACTGATACGGCGAGACAAATTCATTTACGAGCCAACAACTTTAAAGCGAAGGACTAAGCAGAGTGCAGGAATGTAGAGCATGCTCATTATCAAATGAGATACGAATGTTTTTATTTTTTTTGAAATCCTGTTTGGCTAAGATATAGTGCTGCTTACATTTGGCGGTGTTGTCGTTTTCCTCTGAAACAAGACAGACGCCTTTTCCATCTGATCCTTTACAAGGCATGTGGTTCTCCCTGAAAGCGTCGGAGAGAGCCTTCCTGGATTTTACGGCTCTGCGTTCATAATTCCGAGATGATCACTGGTGTAAAGTGTGAAATAAGGCAAGCTGCGATTCTCATCAGTGTTTGACATTTAGCGTATCGGGGCCTGTTAAAGGCGATGGGGTGGAAAGAAGAGTAGACGCACGTCTCTTTTTCATATGTCACTCCTTTTGTGCTTAGAGAGACTGTCTGAGACTGTTGTTTTAAGAGCCCTGAGAAATGTCCTCCTTCTTTACGAAGACAGAAATCACTTTGGAGGCGAGTTGAAATGACGAGCCGTTTATTAGTTATATTGTGGAAAAGGGTCTTTGGAGCAGATCTACTGCAGCCGGGGACTCAAATTCATTTCTGGTCCTGTTTAAAGTCTATGAGTAAGTGATGGGTTTAAATACATACTTATAAAATTGCACCTTACACCAAGGCACGCCACGTCCCCTCTCCTGAATACACGTTCGCACACTCATCATCACTCACTTGCCGAATTAATCCTACTAGTCTCGCAGAGAGGCTGGAGCCTCCCTCAGCCGACACAGGGCGAAGGCAGGGTACACCCTGAACAACTCACTAGACCATTGCATGGCCAATTCATATGCAACCATTCACACTCACACTCACACCTGGGGTCAATTCGGAACAGCCAGTTAGCCTAACATGCATGTTTTTGGACTGTGGGAGGAAACTGGAGTACCCAGAGGAAACCCACCCATGCAGAAGGAGAACATGCATCCTCTACACAAACACGCCCGAGCCCTAAACTCAAACCCAGGACCTTCTTGCTGTGAGGTGGACATGCAAAGTAACAAAGTATGAATTTAATGCATTTGTTATTTGTAGGAAGTCCCTGGCTCGGCGAGGGCGTTTCTGCGTGGAGTTTGCATATTCTCCCCGTGCTTACATGGGTTTCCTCTGGGTATTCTGGTTTCCTCCTACAGTCAAAAGCCGTGCACATTGGGATAATTGGCTGTTCCAAATAGACCCTAGGTGTGAGTGTGTGTATGTGTGAATGATGACCGGTAAAGCCGATGTCATAAATAAATGCCCCTGACAGTGTAACAGAGCCATCATGTTTTCCCTTCATTCTCACATGTTTGTAGTTGATCAGATTGTGGGTTTAAATTAAAGGTCGTTAATAGCCCAAGGTGCAAACAGATAGCTAGCATAGTCAAACACCCACAGATCTGTTCCAGGAAACAGTCGGACATGTCTGGGAAGCTTAAAAAGCTTAAATGAGGCATGGAGTGGCTGTTTCCCAGCCTGATCTTGGACAACTTTCCACCGCCTGTGATTCTGGAGTGCACTTCGTATTCATCCGTCAGTAATGTGAAGATGCTGTTTAGGCCAATAGCCATGTGAGAGTGTGTGAGAGCGAGAGATGGAAATATCCTCAAACAAATCCTCTGTGGTCTGGGAGAGAAAGCCAAATTGCTCTGAATCTCTCTCTCTCTCTCTCTCTCTCTCTCTCTCTCACACACACACACACACAGCCATGCACACAGTGCTGCTCAATCAGGTCACATGACAGATCAAAGTCTCAGCAGGTGACTTGAACCACCAGGGGTACTGATGGAGAACAGAGAGAGAGAGAGAGAGAGAGAGAGCGAGAGAGCAGAAGCAACAGGTGGGCTGCA
Source organism: Neosilurus hyrtlii (assembly GCA_028564935.1). NCBI lineage: Eukaryota > Metazoa > Chordata > Actinopteri > Siluriformes > Plotosidae > Neosilurus > Neosilurus hyrtlii. The sequence goes on from JAOUQZ010000024.1 coordinate 3,006,988, forward strand.
GTTGGAGGCGGGATAAAAGATGGATTTGTATGAAAAACAAGATGGGAGCACGCAAAGAGCCTGAAAGAGAGAGAGAGTGAGAGAGAGAGAGAGAGGGAGATGAAGAAGGTGGGTCTAAAATGGGCCCTACTGCAAGATATTAAAAAAATAGCTTTCTTTTAATGGCAGCACAGTGATGTAGCGGTGAGCATATGCGCCGCACTGCAACAAGGTCCTGGGTTCGAGTCCCAGATTCGGAAAGTGCACGGTGTACAGCATTTCTTTATTATATATCTGTAGGGTGGCACAGTGGTGTAGTGGTTAGCACGTCCACCTCACAGCAAGAAGGTCCTGGGTTCGAGCCCTGGGCTTGGCGAGGGCGTTTCTGTGTGTTGTTCTCCCCATGCGTGTTTGTGTGGGTTTCTTCCGTGTACTCCGGTTTCCTCCTATATTCCAAAGATATGCACATCAGGCTGACAGGCTGTTCCAGCTTGCTCCGATGTGTGAGTGTGAATAGTTATGCGTGTGTTGCCCTCCAATGCTCTGGTGAGCTGTTAAGGGTGTACCCCGCTTTTACCCAGTGTTGGCTGAGACAGGCTCCAGCGTCCCCACGACCATAATGGGAGTAAGCGGCTAAGCAAACGACTGAGTGAGTGTGTGAGAGAGTGTCATTACCTTGTAGTTCATATTGTTCAAAGGTGACATTCTTTTCTTTCTCTTCTTTTCTTTTTAATGACATTCATATGTGTACATGTATCTTTTTCCCAGCTAAAACTGCTAGCTCATTTTTTTTTCATCCTCCTTTATCCCTGAGTTGTTCTCGATTTGAACCGCTAACCCTAAACCCCTCCACCACCAGCACCACCAACCACACTTCCTGTTCAACAGGAAATTAATTACACCCCCGCATGTGACCGGACAGGCTTGGAGCTGTGTATGTGCCGAGACGTCAGGCCTGATCAAATCCAGCTACTGCTTCGTGGCCGGTGGCTATAGTTAGCGCTAAACATTAAAATAACAGAAGAATTCCCACCAGTGCACGATTTTAGGACTCCACTCAAGCTAGGAACTTGCAGGTGATGCGTGTGCAATTATTTAATTATATGAACCGTGTGCTCTGACAGATCGAGGGCCTGGCAAGTTTCAGGCTGACTGGTAATTTGCTCACGCTCAAACTTGCAAAAAAAAAAAAAAAGGAAAAAAAAATCAAAAGAAAAAACAAACCAGCAGGCGAAATCTTTGTGTCACCACCTTCCCGAGCGAGCAATGGGCCGGCACACGAAGGTGAATTTATTTCCTTTTGGTTTGTTACTAATTCTTCATGCCATCCAGCTGAAACTGCTCATTTACGCCACGCGTTGGATATGTGGACAAAAAAAAAACAACACACCGAAAACGCAGCTCTAGAAGTCTCCGTTCTCAGCTTTGTGGTTTTCAGTCGTACAAATCGTGATAAATAAGGTTGAAAGTCACCGGCATAAATCTTTTATTGTTTTGTTCCATGTTTAACAATTGATGAATCCATTTTCCAGACAGAGAGAGAGAGAGAGAGAGAGAGAGAGAGAGAGAGACCTACTGTTCATCAGAGAGGGATGTGGATGGGAAGAGTTATGAAGTAGAAAGAAAACACACACACACACACACACACACACACACACACACACACACACACACGCACGCACACACACATGAAGCAGCTTATTAAAACAATGTTGAAAATAAATCAGATGGGGAACGAAAAGAAAAGAGAGAGAAGAAGCAGGATGACATTGAAGCGGTGTGGGGTCACAAAAACATATGGAGCTATTACTCAGTTTAACACAGGGTTAGTAGGGGACATCTCTCTCTCTCTCTCTCTCTCTGTATCTCTTGTTTCATCTCTCTTTCTCTCTCTCCTTCTCTCCCTCTGTCTCTCTTTGCCATTCTCTCTCTCACTCTCCCCCTCCCTTCTCTCCCCCCCTTTTTACTGTGTCTCTTGTTCCATCTCTCTCTCTCCACCCTTCTGTCTCTCTCTTTCTTACTCTCTTGTTCCATCTTTCTTTCTCTCTCTCTCTTTCTCTCTCTCTCTGCCACTTACTAAGTCTCTTTTTTGCATCTCTCTCTCTCTCTCTCTCTCTCTCTTACATCTCTTGTTCCATCTCTCTCTCTCACTTTCTTTCACTCTTATCATCTCTTGTTCCATCTCTCTCGCGTTCTTTCTCTCTGTCTCTTGTTTCATCTTTCCCTCTCTCTCTCTTTCTCCCCCCTTCTGTCTCTCTCTCTCTTTCTTACTGTCTCTTGTTTCTTCTTTCTCTCTCTCACTCTCTCTCTCTGCCACTTACTTTCTCTTTTTGCATCCCTCCCTCTCTCTCGCTCTCTTACCATTTCTTGTTCCATCTCTCTTTTACTGTCTTTTGTTTCATCTCTCTCTTTCTTTCTCTCTCTCCTATTATATCAAATTTTTATCTCCCTTTTTCTCTCTGTCTTTCCCTCCCTCTGTTTTCCTCTTATGGTCTCTCTTGTTTCATCATTCTCTCTATCTGTCTCTCTCTCTCTCTCTGTCTCTCTCTCTTTCTCTGCCTTTCTGTCTTTTTCTCTTTTTCTATATACATTTGGTCTCTTTTTCTGTCTCTATCTCTTTATACTAACCTAAGCACGACCATGCATTTCCTTTAGAGAGCCATTACTTCTTCTCACAGATGAAATGGTTTTTGTTCCTGATTAAATTACTCGATTGTTTAAAAGCACCGTAGTTTGTTTCCTTAAGTCATTTTTTTTCCTATATTAAATATATCTGGGGCCCTGTGATGGCCTGGCGGGCTGTCCAGGGTGTACCTCGCCCTCACCCAGAGTCGGCTGAGATGGGCGCCAGCCTCCCCGTGACCCTAATTAGGAATAAGCGGTTCAGAAAATGAATGAATGAATATATCTGAAGATCCAAACAAATGATTATTAAGAATTAAAAAAGGTGCGAATCAGATCAGGAAGGACACAGACTTTTTCACAGCACAGTATCGGCGGTTCCACCCCTCTCTCTTTCTGTCTTTTGGGGGGTCTCTGTTTCTCGGGTTCAAAGGAAACTTTATTGGAAAAACTGTTTACCAAAGAAAAATGATATGAACAAATTATAGACAAACAATAAGGACGGATCAAGGAAAGCAATAATAAATCAAGTAAACATTAAATGTGAACAGACAGTAATCTTTGATTTTCAGCTCTCCAAGTCCATCATCATAACAAAACTAAGACCCCGTCACACATCTTTGAGGGGACATTTACTGACCACATACCCTATATGGACGAAGGTTTATGGACACTTGACCATCAGACCCATATGTCACTTCTTCCCAAAGTTGGTGCCGCAAAGTTGAAAGCACACAATTCTTCAGGTGCTGTTGGGTTCCAATTTCTCTTCACTAGAACTGAGTCTCCCCTGCGCACACAGTGAGCTCTGTGCAGACACGCCTAGCCAGGGCTGGAGTGGGAGAACGTGAGTCGCTTGCACAGAGCACTGACCTCAAGCCCGCCGAACACGTCCGGGATGAACTAGAATGCCAACTGCCCCAGGTGTCCCCGCCTGACATCAGTGCCTGACCTTAATATCGTTCTTGTGGATGAGCGATCACAAAATTCCCACAGCCCACATTCCAAAATCCAGTGGACAGCCTTCTCAGAAGAAACAGCAAAGAGGAATGGAACACAAGAAACACATGAGTGTTATGGTGTAATGGGGGCAGCCGTAGCCTAATGGGTAACGTAGTGGCTTTGGGACCAAAAGGTCGCTGGTTTGATTCCTGAACCAGTAGGAAAAATGTGTGGTGGTGGTGGGGGGATGTCTGAAGTGCCCTTGAGCAAGGCACCGAACCCCCAACTGCTCTCCGGGCAGCCCACTGCTCTGAGTGTTGTCCATAGAGCGTACACTCCTAACCCCTTACTCCAATCTTTACCCCAATCCTACCTTAAAGGTGCCCATTAACTAAAGAATATCCTACATGTTTTATCTTCGTTTATCAGTTTGTTCTGGATGAATACACAGCTTTTCCAGTGAATCCAACCCAGCTCATAGGCTTAGTATCTCTCATTCACCTGTTTTATATCTTGTTTTGGTTCTGTGTCTGTTTTTACAATAAAAGAAACAATACCACGTGTCCAGAGGAATGATCCTGCATTCCTTGTAGTGCAAACCCTGATCTGTACAAAGTAAAAAACTCCAAAATCAGCTGTCGTAAAAGGCATACAATTTCAAGGGAAATAAAAAAAGATGGCCATGTCTGCTAATATCATCGTACCCGGTGCAGGGGTCACCGACATTCACGTAGAGGAGTAAGCAAATGATTTCAGAAAGTCGTGGCCCATTCTATCTTATTTCCAAGAGATAACATTGTATTTCATATGTCTGGGAAGTAAATGGGTTCCTTTTAAATCCAATTCTAGCCTGAAACCTAAAACCACTTCTTAACCCTCAAAGAGCCTTTTGAAGAAATGATGACCCACCAAAATGTCTTCACTTCCCTCATTCTGTTGGATAAAAATATATTCCAGTCCTCAGTGTGTAACAAGTACAAGTAAACACACACACAGAATGGAAATATTAAAAAGTGTTCTGAGAGTGCACTCCCTATTCCTCCCTCTGTTACTGGGTTATTATATAATTACAGTAATAAAGATAATGATTTAATTAATGAAAATGATATGCAGTAAACCAAACAACTCTAAATACAATCACAGAGATGCCAGTGTTACTACCAAAATCTTAGCAGGTGGAAAGAAAAAGCAAAAAAAAAAAAAGAAACAAAACAAAACACAAAGTATGACTCCACAATATGTAGATTTCCCTGCTTTCTTTTTTTTAGAGTGTAGCCCCGCCCACTTGGTTTCTATTGGCTCACAAGGACATGGGAACACAAGTGTTCATTCATTCATTCACATTCAAAGCTGTTTAATGCTAATTAGGGTCGCGTGGAGGCTGACGCCCATCTCAGCCGACTCTGGGTGCACCCTGAACAGCTCGCCAGGCCATCGTAGAGCCAACACACAACCATTCATGCTCACTCTTACACCTAGGGTTGAATTTGGAACAGTCAATTAGCTTACTGTGGATGTTTTTGGACTGTGGAAGGAAACTGTAGTACCCAGAGGAAACCCACGCAAGCATGGGGAGAACGTGCAAACTCCACACAGAAACAGCCGAGCCTGGGAATCGAACCCAGGACCTTCTTGCTGTGAGGTGGACATGCTAACCACTGCGCCATACATGAGAATGTATGTGACAACAAAATCGAGCTCATGGCTTTTCGACATTTGCATAGTACGAAGCTCTTGGAATGCTGTAGCTCAGGGCCAAACACTGCAAAATGACCTTAATAATCGGCACCTTTGCAAAATATGCTCACGATTTCATCCCTTAAATGAATTTAGTTATGACCTGCGTGAAAATTTCCAAGAAGCCGTGGACAACAGAATAAATGTCCACAAACTGCTTTAAAAATACCAGTAAATAAGTACTCCCAGGGTCAAAGTTCAAAATAATGAGTCCACCCACAGTTGAAATTCCTTCCGCACTCCACATAAGTTATGCATTTATTTTGTACCCAAGGGGAGCCATTACTCGAGCTACACCTTTGACTAATAAAATATATATTTAAAAAAAATAAATAAAAATGAACCATGCATTTACTGTAATAGAATAATTTATTGCTGCACTTGTGTTTAATGACGTGTGCTTCCAAATGCTGTTGACGCCATCTCGGGAAATACATCTCTAATAGACGTTTCCTCTGGTGTCTCAACTACTGAGAATAAATATGGCACCATCCATCCATTCATTCATTCATTCATTTTCTGAACCGCTTCATCCTGATTAGGGTCGCGGGGAGGCTGGCGCCCATCTCAGCCGACTCTGGGCGAGGGCGGAGTACACCCTGGACAGCTCGCCAGGCCATCGCAGTGATGGCACCATGTGAACATTAATTCATCTGAAAAACAATTACATATAGTCTCAGGTTCCTTACGGAGTATAGACACCAAATTGAGGACCGTTCTGCTGGTCAAAAAGTGATTAATTTCTCCAGTTAGGTGAAATCACCTTATTAAACCAGGTTACAGTAAGAAGTGTTTATCATCCTGGACAAGAATTTAAGACGTTTTATTCATGTTTCCTGAATATTACATTCAGAAACTCGATTCTCAGAACATGTGGTCTGTCTTTTGTTGTTGCTGTTGTTGTTTTTATTGTATTTTTACATTTTGTTGTTTTTTATAGTAGCGATAGTCCTTATTATGTAACAGGGAACATCGGAAACCACCTCTCTCTCTTTTTTTTTTTTTTTTTTGTAAGATCCATCATCAATCCTGATTTTAAACCAGAGCACAATGGTTCCTACTCCAGGTTGAGGACATTACATTGAGTTCAGTTCAAGTACATTTTATTTACCCTCTTTCATTCATTTGCAAACCCACTTTATCCTTCTAGGGTTGTAGGGTCTGGTGCCTATCTCAGCCGACGCTGGAAGAAGGCAGGGTACACCCTGAACAGCTCACCGGACCATCGCAGGGCAGCACACGCATGCAGCCATTAACATAGGGGCTATTTGGAACAGCCTGTTAGCCTACTGTGTATGTCTTTGGACTGTAGAAGGAAACTGGAGCTTCTGGAGGAAACCCACACAAGCATGAGGAGGACGTTCAGAAGCGCCCGAGTCTGGGAATCGAAGCCAGGACCTCCTTGCTGTGAGGTGCTATGGTCCGGATCAAATTCTGAATGCTGGAATCATTTAAATGATTCTTTAACATTGACATCTTGGTTCATAAGAAGGGATTGGTGGAGGTTTGCGCTCTCAGAGTGGTCTTGTTTTGTGTAAAATTATTTAAACGTGAACCGTGCTCAGTTCTGAGATATTTCTAAAGAAAGATATTAGATTTTTAGAACATTCCAGGACTTTTCAAGGTGGGAAAGAGGATGTTGGAAATCACAAGGCCGTCTCTTAGCCAGCTTCGTCATAAATCTCCCCTACGAGGAATTGATCTAAGATCTCAGTTGGTCTTCACCCTTCTTTCATTTCTTTCTTTTTTTTAGAATTCATATCAAATGTGAAATTTGTTCAGTCATATGGATGGGTACAGGTGGATTTGAAATGCGTCCCCATAAACGGCTTCCACCAAACATGAAACTATTGTGGAAAAATTAGGCTCGGAAACGCTACAGAGGTCAAATTCATCTATTGTCTCGTCAGAGAAAGAGAGAGAGAGAGAGAGATGGACTGAAAGAGATAGAGAGATGGACAGATGTGAAGTGGCTTGCAAATCAGCTCTACACATGTTTGTCCATGGAAATTTACTGCTGACTTCACCAGCTGCGAGGGTGAACAAAGGCCGGAGTTCTTGGTGATTAATGACCTACAGAATCGATAAATGTAAATCACACACAGAAAACTCCTTCAAAGCATTCATGTTATTCCTTGCGGGTTCACACATGCTGGAGTCCAGCACGGACTTGCGTCTGCCCCGTGTCTGGTTTAGGTGAGAAGGAATGAGATGTCTGAGACAGCAGGACTTCTAAGGCTTCAGGTTTTAGAATGTGGAATCTGGAACAGGAAGGTTCTTGACTCTTGATGGATTTCTATTCAACAGCACTCATCTTTTATTGGGGGGGGGGCATGGTGGTGTAGTGGTTAGCATGTCACAGTCAGAGCAAGAACGCCCTGGGTTCAAATCCTGTGCTTGCATGGGTTTCCTCCGGGTACTCCAGTTTCCTCCCACAAAAATATGCCCCTAGCATCTGGCGAGCTGTTCAGGGTGTTCCACGCCTTCGCCGAGAAAGGCTTCAACCTCCTCGCCACCATAGTAGCATTAAGCACTTCAGCAAATGTATGTACATGGTGTAAAACAACAGAAAACATGAAGACGTAACAGGAAATATCGCTATAGAGGTTCTCACTGTGCTCTGCTACATTTGGTAGCAGAAGGGAAGATAGCGGAGATGAAATCGCTAGTCAAGTTAAATTCAGATCCATTTCTCGTACAAATCTTTTTTTCTGCTAAATTTTAATTTTATAAAGAATTAAGAAACAAAACGACCTGAGGGGAACCGTCTTCAATTCACAGTTGAGCCGATAAAGTTGACAGACAAGTTTCTATGAGTGATCGAGATAAACGGCCCAAATGGTCTTAATGGCTTCCTCAGCTTTTCTCAGCTTATCACGCTGCACGTCCTCGCTAACCCTGTAGTGTAAATACCAAGACGAGATGATAGCTAGAAATGGTGTGTGTGTGTGTGTGTGTGTGTGTGTGTGTGCAAGAGAGAGAGAGAGAGAAAGAGAGAGAGAGAGAGAGAGAGAGAGAGAGAGAGAGAGAGAGAGAGTGTATAAAGCAGGGGTTTCCCAGGATAATAATAATAAGGCTTTAATCTTTATGTTTGGCTCAAACTATTAATAAGTGACAGTGGAAAAATTAAAAAAATTAAAATAACTGCATCATAAAACTGATTAAATGATTATAATGAAAATGAAAAAAAAAGAAAAGAAAGGAAAATAAATAAAGAAAGAAAAAAGTTACATTGGGGAAGAAGGAAACACAAATATATAAATAGTTCTTAAGTAATTATTTACTTATTTATTTAATTTAGTTGTGATAAATGTTTATTGTTTATAAATATTAATAAATTAACATAAAATTTCTATAATTATTCTTTGTTTATCTGATTAATTATCAGTTTATAAGTTATTTCCTACCTGGAAAAAATTAAAATATAGAGCTAACTAAATAACTTTATATTTTATATTATTTTAATTTATTTTATTTCCTTTTTTTTTAGAAGGTAAATAAAAAGATGTGGTAAAGTAAGAAAATAAAGTATATAGCTAACTAAACAACTTCTAGACTTTGATGCACACAACAATCTTTTTTTTTAATGTAAAAAATTTTAATTATTGATAAAAAATCAAAAATTTTTCCCCAAAGCAAATAAATAAAACATAGCTTTAAATTATAAATAAGCTGCACAAATTATGATTGTCATTATGAACGACACTGACACTATAACGTTATCGTTTTATTTATCCACTACTCTCACAGCTAAAAATAATAAAGTAATCTTTTATTTAATTTTATTTTATTTATTTATTTATTTTAGTCTGAGACAGCAATACCCCCTGTTGCCTGAGGTCACATGACAGGATATATGGGGTCAAGAGGTGACAGGGAAAATCTCAAGAGTTTCAGGATCACAGGGATTTTGATGGATGGATGTTTAGGCTAGAAAGAGCGCCCACTGGTGGTGGTGTGGTAGTACTGCACAACAGAAACAGACAGGTGATGATTAACAGAGGAAACCAAAAGGAAAATTTAGGAAAGGATATCTGTGTGAGTGTGAGGAGTGTTGAGTGTGGGTGTTTCACATTCCTGACCAACTCTCTATCACTGTTATCATGATGTCACACACACACACACACACACACACACACACACACACACACACACACACACACACACACACACACACACCATCAGCCTACATTCAAGCAGACGAGATGCCACTGTCCAAATGTTTGGACAGACGCTGATGGAAATACCAAGATGGCTTCCTTAATCTCTCTCTAGCAAACACAAAATACTTATTGACCCTTTCCCTGTGTGTGAACAAGTTTAAAATGTGTGTGTGTGTGTGTGTGTGTGTGTGTGTGTCAAAGTTTCACCTCTTATTAGCTTACATATCGTATGAATGCCCCCCCTTATTTATCAAAAAGATATAAAAATTATTTAATTTTTTTAATTGATCTCATTAAATTATTCAACCTTGTCCAGATAATTGGACAAATTATTTATGTCTGATCAAACCTTCCATTATTCAGACGTATTACCGCCGCAGTCATAATCCGGGCGGCACGGAGGCATTGTGGTTAGCGCATCCGCTTGCTCACAGCAAGAAGGTCCTGGGTTTGAGTGTGTGTGTGTGTGTGTGTGTGTGTGTATGTGTGTGTGAAGTTTGCATGCTCTTCCTGTGCTTTTGTTGGTTTCCTCCAGGCACTCTGGTTTCCTCCTACAAGGATGTGCATATTAGGATAATTGTCTGTTCCAAGCCCCTTGAAGTGAGTGTCCATAGTTGCGTGTGTGTGTGTGTTGCCCTCTGATAGTCTGGCAATGCCTTTGCCCAGTGTCGGCTGAGATCTTAATCCGATACTTTAGTAAATATGGCAGTAATGTTTAGCTTGCTCCTGAAGGCCACTATCACTGAAGAGTTTGTGAGTTTGAGCTCCAGCCGTCAGTGGCCGAGCTCTCAAGGAGAGAGCGGTGGCGAATACACACTTCTCTGTGATCATTAAGGGATCACTAGCCGTGATCATGGATGTCTGTGAGCTCATGTATACATTTAGGGACGGATAACGCTTTTCTCTGAGTGTGTTACGCTGCTCCTGAGTACACATGCTCGAAAGACATGTTATCTGTAGACACATGCAAAAGACACATGCGGTTGGCTGGAGTCGTGTGACTCAGAGGACACGTGCGCTTGCCTTCGCTCTTCTTGGTTGGTGATCGGGAAGCATCACTTGTGGGGTGGGATTTGGCTTCCATTGGTAGCATGGTACATGGTAGTGATGGCCTCCATCATATCGCTGATGTTACTGTACGTACAGTTATTCATGTCTGTCTCTCACTTCGACTCGCTGAAAGCTGGCTAAAGAAAACCCAGTCGTTAACCATATGCAAAATGGGATGGGGTGTTAACAGTGGCATTAACACTCAATGCAAGCTATATGATCTGAACACACACACACACACACACACACGGCAGTGAGACAGACGGATCGATAGGCTGAAAAAATCTGAGCGGCTCTTAAGAATGAGCTCACGAGTCTGGAGGAAAGAAAAAAAATAACATTCACGTAACCCGTGCTACCTGTTGTATGCTCACAGAGGACCATGTGTGTGTGTGTGTGTGTGTGTGTGAGAGTGAGAGAGAGTGAGTGAGTGAGTGTTTGTGGGAGTCAATCTAGTCCTCTGGCCATTCAGCTCTGCCTCTTCATCACAGGTTGTCTCCTTAGCAACAGTGGAGTGTGTAGTGTGATACTTAAATACATTTTTAAAAGGCAGAGTGGTGTGTGTGTGTGTGTGTGTGTGTGTGTGTGTGCATGCTAAGAAACGTGAAATCAATAAAGCTGCCTGGCAGACGAGTTTAACTATGCGGTTTCTGCAGTGGCTGACGGCGAGAAGGCTGCGACTCCCAGATCCATCATGATGGAGAGAGAGAGAGAGAAATGAAGATGAAGAGATGAAGGGTTGTAGTGGATGAGTTCACTGGGTCATCGTGTGAGTTCACCAGTGACTTGAGTGGGTTTATTTATTGATTTTTTTATTTTTTGAAAATCTGCTCACAGCTTTTACATTATGCATTAACATAAAAATAAAATAATGTAAATATTCAGGTGCTGCCTAAAAGCAGAGCTCCGAAAATGTTCACATGTGTAAGTTTACAGAAACATGTATATGTAAAGTAAGAGAATAAGCTACAGCGCTGATGGCAGCGACGCACGTGCGCCTGTGTGGGGACGTGAGAACGGACACGACAACAAAATCGAGCTCATGGCTTTACGACATTCGCGTGAGTATGGAGCCCCAGAACTCTGCTAAAATAAAATCAAATAAAATTAAATAAAATGAAATTCATTAATAAATAGGCGGCACGGTGATAGCGTTTCTGTGTGGAGTTTACATGTTCTCTCCGTGCTTGCGTGGGTTTCCTCCAGGTACTCCAGTTTCCTCCCATAGTTCAAAAACATGCACAGTAGGCGGATCGGCTGTTCCGAATCGACCCTAGGTGTGAGTGTGAGTGTGAGTGCGAATGGTTGTGTGTGTGTTGCCCTGCAATGGTCTAGCGAGCTGTGCAGGGTGTAACCCGCCTTCACCCAGAGTCGGCTGAGATGGTCACCAGCTTCCCCGCAGCCCTAATTAGGATTAAGCGGCTTAGTAAAAGAGTGAATAATGAAATTAAATTAATAAATACAGGATGTAACTTGTAACACAAACAGTAGGTATTATTTTTATTATTATTATTTCTTTAATATACTTATTATTGTTGTTGTTGTTGTTAATTATTATTGTTGTTATTGTTATTATTAACGTTTATTATTATTGTTGTTGTTGTTGTTGTTAATTATTATTATTGTTATTATTATTGTTGTTTATTATTATCGTGTGGGCGGCATGGTGTCGCAGTGGTTAGCACGTCCGCCTCACAGCAAGAAGGTCCTGGGTTCGATTCCCAGCTCGGGCGTTTCTGTGTGGAGT
>JAOUQZ010000024.1:3019327-3056151 GCA_028564935.1 Neosilurus hyrtlii
AGCTCTCCAGGGTGTACCCCGCCCTCGCCCAGAGTCGGCTGAGATAGGCGCCAGCCTCCCCGCGACCCTAATTAGGAATAATCGGTTCAGAAGATGAAAGAATTATTATTGTTGTTGTTGTTATTGTTTTTTTTATGTATCTATTTATTTATTTTTCCCAATAGCTTTAACACTGAGAAACAAACTGTTAACAGTTGCTAAATATAGCTGCTAACGACAACTAACATGCGTCACGGGAGTTCTACAGCATTAAATGCAACTATAAATAATAACAAATGGATTCCAAAAAAATGCTAAACACTGATAAATTTGTGTGAAAAATACTTTACATTGTATTTTTATTCACTGTATTAATCCTGCAAGTTTGAAATTCGGCTCTGCGTTCCCATCCAACATGAGCACACACACTCGGAGCCACATTGCAGCACCCAAAGAGCTGCTCACTTCCCCCCTGCCACTACGTTTATTTCCGGGAATCGGACCAGCGACCTTTCGGGTCGAAACCTGCTTCTCTAACCATTAGGCCACGGCTGCCCCACATCAAGCCACAGCTGCCCTGTGTGTACTGTCACATATAAAGTCATATACTGTATAACACTTCTGGTCTCTGTGATACAGAACAGCAAATAGTTCTTTTGGGGTTTTTTCGGATGTGTGATGCAGGTAACAGGGACCCCCCCCAAAAAAAAAATAACCCTCTTCACAAATTGTTCTTTGGGCGATGCTTTTTTGGTTTTCCGCCACTTAAGTCGGTGCATTCGATCCTTTTGGAAACATTGACATGGTATAGAGTTTCGCTCACGCCTCGGTACCCCCCACCCCCCCCATACCATTTCTCCACCACCCCTCAGCTCGTCGCAGAGCCACTTTCAATTTCAGAGCTGAATCGCAGGAGTGCTGCGCAATGTCAAGCAAGAGTGCAAGCAGGAGTTAATCATTGCGAGATGGCTGAGCCGATAGGACTGTGACTAATTTCTGTCTTTGCTGGGAGGGTGATTAATGCCAGGGCTCTCGGGCCGTGGGAGATAAGCTCACTCCTTCTGCAGGATAAAAACAGACCACACTTATCAAGGGCAAGAAGGGAGGGAGGGCAGGGGAGAACGGGAAGTTTTGATGCATATGGTCATAAGCAGATATGATCGGTCATCTGTGGGGCGATCCATTACGTTTTCCCCCCGATGGATATACGATGATTCGGAGCAGACAGAGAACTTGGTTTGGGGGATGGGGGGGGCACCTGTTAATCTTAGTGCTGCGGATTAATTACAAAAGTGAGGTCGCAGGAGACGGTAAGATGATGGATCATTTTCGCAAAGGGCAAAAAGGACCAATTGAGTGTAGAAGGATGTTAAGAAAAGAAGAGTAGATATCTGAGAAGTTAATAGGATTGGAAAGAAAGATTGTGAAACATCAAGTTGTCTCTGTTTGAACACACACTCACACACACTCACACACACTCACACAAATGTTGCTTCCCACAAGCTACACACTGACATCTGATGGTTAAGTGGAGTAAATTAATTTGCTGCATATTCTCAAGGGAGTCATATTCTCCTTTCTCGCTCTCTCTCTCTCTCTCACACTCTCTCTCTCTCTCTCTCTCTCTCTCTCTCTCTCTCTCTCTCTCTCTGTCTTTGCAAGAGAATGAGGTGAAAAGAGAGATTCTGCGGTTAGATGACTGGCTCCTACTGGAATTTTACACTCGCTGCATCTCTGAGGTCGAACAATGAGCCGGTTGTGATGGATCTTCTGCTGTGACAAGAGACTGTAAGTTACCCAACCGCAGCTTTCAGCTCCCATTAGCTACCACAATGCTTTCTCCTTAGCCAACTCTGTCTAAAACACGACAACTGTCATAAAACTGCAGTGGGAACTGTTAATATGAGAATGACAGCTATTTGCCACTTGATGGGGTTTCTGCTTGAACCTAAATGAGGTACGCATGGTTGATAAAGATAAGCTGTCACTGCTGACTCGCAGCATTTTTAGTTTTTTTCTGGCAAGTTAAGGCTAGTTTTGACAGACACCAATAGACAATAGGTGTCCATAGAACAGGCATAAAACTCATCATCAAATCCCAGATAGCTGTATAGATGGATGTATAATTGAGTCTTGCATACAGACTCTCCAGCTCTGCTAACGCTAACAGTTAACTGCTAACAGCAAGAAGGTCCTGGGTTCGATTCTCGGGCTCGGGGCGTTTCTGTGTGGAGTTTGCATGTTCTCCCTGTGCTTTTGTGAGTTTCCTCTGGGTACTCCGGTTTCCTCCCACAGTCCAAAAACATGCAGAGTAGGCTAATTGGCTGTTTCAAAATTGCCCCTAGGTGTTAGTGTGAATGGTTGTATGTGTGTCGGCACTGTGGGGGCCTGGCGAGCTCTCCAGGGTGTACCCCGCCCTCGCCCAGAGTCAGCTGAGCTGTGTGCCAGCCTCCCCGCAACCCTAAGTAGGATTGAGCAGCATAGAAAATAAATGAATGATGATGTTGGGACTTGAACTCGCAACCATTCAACCAACTGTCCAAACTTTTAACCACTGAGCATTCACTGGGGGACTGGGGGAAGTCTTCCATTCCAACACCCTGTGCATAGATAGCCCAGTTGATACCCTGATGCAATGTTAAAACATGGAATAAAAATATTTGACTTTATATTCAGGATGGCACAGTGGATTAGTGGTTAGCACGACTACCTCATAGCAAGAAGATCCTTGGTTCGTGTCGCAGGCTCTGTGTGGAGTTTACATGGGCTATGTCTGGGTACCCTGGTTTCCTCCCATAGTCCAAATACATGCACATTAGGTTAATTGGTGGTTCCAGATTGCCCCTAGGTGTGAAGGTGGGTGTGTGTGTTGCCCTGCAGTGGTCTGGTGAGCTGTTCAGGGTGTTCCCGTGCTTTCGTCCAGAGTTAACCCTTATAGTAGAATTAGGCGGTAGATGAGTATGTGAATTTTAGATTCAGGGTGCAATGGGGTGTAGTGGATAGCACGTCCACCCCACAGCAAGAAGGTCGTTGGTTCAAGTCTGTGGAGTTTGCATGTTCTCATAGTCCTTGTGTTTCCCTATTTTTACTCGATTTTCCTGCCACAGTCCAGAGACATGCATATTAGGCTAAATGGAATTTCCGAATTGCCCGTATGTGGGAGTGTGAATGACTGTGTGTGTGTGTGTGTGTGTGTGTGTGTGTGTGTACAAAGTTGGTCAACTTGGATTAGTTGGTCAACTTGAGCTTTTCTTCAGCCTTGGAGGAATGAAGACAGTTTGATTTAATTGATAGCCAAGCGATGTTCACCATCTGGATCCAACAACAGAGAAGAGTCTTGATGCAAGTGTTCCAAGAACATGAGGGATGGTGGGTCAAGGGTTACATCTAGAGGCTCAAAGGAAACATGGTTCAGAGAGTTCAGAGTTGATAAGTGTCTTCACTTGCTGGAAGTCTGGAGGTCTTGATGGCATTTTTGCTAGCGCTCAGGCTGGAGTAACTAACACACCCACCAACTGCACACCTGGCACTCACTGACCCTCTTACGACTCGGTCCTCATTTCTGATTAGATGAAGATGGAAGAGGAAATATCGCTTGCTTCCTGATGGAAGACTGGCACAGCTTGTGCTCTCTTCAGTTCCAAACGCATCTGAGAGAAAGCTCTCTTTGTAAGTGGTGCCAAATGTTCACTCTTTTGGTCTGGAATCTTGAACATCCCAGAACCTTCCATGGAATCAAAGAGAGCATAAGTATTCCTGCTGTTTTGGTGGGAAGGATGGTACTCCTTTCTCCTGTATCAATCGAAGACAAAACTGGCCTATCAGGATTATGTGCATTCGAGCCTTTGGTATCGATGAAGGGTACAGCAGGTGGCAAATATAACTCATCCAATCATTGGCAAAACTGACTGAACTTCTACTTGGGATGCAATTTGCTAGAGCCCATCCCAGCCAACTCTGGGTGAAGACAGAGTACACCCAGTACAGCTCACCAGTCCATTGCAGGGCCAACACACAAGGGATTTCCAGTTTTTAAGTAGCCTGTCATAAATTAAGAGTAGCCTGCTACAAAATTCTATGCATCATGGTACATTAGGGGGGTCTGGGGGGAAGTCATACCCCCAGGAAAAGTTTTGATTTTTGAAGTCATTTCATGGCATTTCATATGCAATCATATCACAGCTCACCTGATAATTTGAAGTAGTTTTTGGGGTCAATATTAAAAAAAACAGACTCAATTTTTCTAATTAAAATTTTTCATTTCGCTATCATTCCATATCACTCTCCGAAAAACTCTGGCTCCACTCCTGACTCATAACAGTCTTTCATCTCCGTACAGTCCAGGGCACAGCTGCCTTTCTCTGAAAGACATACAATTCTCTGAGCACCCACATTGTCAATCAAATCTAAGGGTTCCTCTAACTCTGAAATGAAATAAATTACTTAAAATTTAAATATAAAAATGTCATCATCTAATAATTGTGTCTATTGACCAGCTGTCCAAAATAAAGGGTAGTGTAGGGTAGTCGAGTAGTAGCAATGGTGGCTTAGCGGTTAAGGCGATGGGTTACTGAGCCCCGCTGTCACCAGTGTTGGGCCCTTGAGCAAGGCCCTTAACCCTCAGTTGTATAAAAATGATAAAAATGCTGTAAATGTAAAATTTAAATCAAAATCAAAGATGAATGATGCACACATTTACAAATTAGAAATTAGTACAAACAATGTACCATATACACCATATGCTGAATATTTTTTGTTGTTGTTGTTGTTGAATTACTTCTTCTGGTCTTTTTCTCTTTGATATGAAGACATTTGTTAATGTCTCTTGCCTTTTACTGGCCGTTGTGTAAAAAATTATCTTTCTGTCTCTGCAACTTAATTCATTTCTCCCCGCATGTTCTATGCACGATCCAGAAGCAGTACAATATTCTCCTATTTATTTTTAACCAGGTTAGACTGCTTCTGAAGCGACGCGACATCTCGCGCTAAAGCAAGAGATGACGAGACTTCAAACGAGACAAGAAGGAAGGAAGATGGCGGACGATGTGAACATAACGATTCGATTGCGGCTTTTCATGGATTTAGACTTAAACATTTAACACTTAACAAGGTATTTATTATTTTTCTTGTGGAATAGAGAAGCCGGCAGCGAGTCAGAGACGCCCTGCGAGATCGCAGGTCACAGGCGCTTGTGGATATCCGTGCAACACACAGTCATTCGCAATCACATACGCAACCAGGGGCAATTTGGAACAGCCATTTAGCCTACTGTGCACCAGAATACATGGAGGAAACCTACGCAACCATGGGGAAAACATGCAAACTCCATATAGAAACGTCCAGGCTGAGCCCAGGACTCGATCCCGAGACTTTCTTGCTGTGAGGCAGACATGCTAATCACTACACCGCAATGCCGCCCGCTGCTTCAGCATGTCATACTTAATTTCAGTAGATTTAAGAAGAGTTAGACCAGTTAGACCCTGACCTGTTTGTACTAGCATGTTTTTGACAGAGACGACAAAGCACTTGTGTACAATATGTTCCTCTGGATAAAGGTGTCTACTCCTAAATTTAATGGGAGTTAACAGTAATCATGGGTTTGTTTTGTTAGCTATACAGGTTCCTGCTGGTGCTATTTTTTATTTTTTTGCCAAACATCTTCTCAAGCCCCTAATTAAACCTAGCATGCACTCCTCGCTCTGGCTCACCATGTTCTCTCTTTAGACCCATCACATGGCCGTTTAGGCTAATCCCTTCCACCCGAGAGCGAGAGCTGCCGAAAATAAGATGTCAGTGGATCTCAGACAGCTTCGGATCTGTCAGCGTTTCCCTTTAGCGACACAAGGAGGGAAGGAGAGAGAAGGAGTGGAGCACATTAAGCGACCTGCCCATCACTGCTTGTGTTTTATAGGCTGGCAAAGACGAAGAGGCACTCTTGCAGAATAATGGCTGAACATGTGCAGGAATGTGACATCTGCTGTGTCTTTCCTCAGGTTGAATGTGACAAGAGTTGAAGCGGACATTCGCAGCGAAAGCTAATCCTCTGGAGGAAT
This sequence comes from Neosilurus hyrtlii, assembly GCA_028564935.1. Lineage (NCBI taxonomy): Eukaryota > Metazoa > Chordata > Actinopteri > Siluriformes > Plotosidae > Neosilurus > Neosilurus hyrtlii. Next base: position 3,025,360 of record JAOUQZ010000024.1, read on the forward strand.
GTGGTGTGAGATGTCGCATACTGTTGTGTTTCTTGAAAGAGTCGTAGGCAAAGTTCAAGGTTTGATGAGCTGTGAAAGGGAAATAGATTGATTTCTATTGAAAAAATATGAAACAAACACGCCTCCTCAAACTCCCCAATGTTGCATTTGTGTGTCTGTACATGTCTGAGTCAAGTAGACACATCTAACGGAGCATCTTCTGTGCTCTCTGGCTGAAAGTGGTGAAAGCCCTTGAAGCGATGCAATAAGATACGCCGCTAAATGGCTAAATGGAGCCCTATTATCAACCCGAGCACTTTCTTTTTGAAGTGCCCACATCGTTCTCGCTTCCCGCCATCGAATCGTGCTCACTTAAGCTCAGACTGTGACATTCTCCCGTCATTAAGGCTGGAGTTGTGTTCAGTGCAGATCCGAACCCACCATTATCCAATCATCGGTGTCACTTTATGGGTTGAGTCATTTGATACAGTAGTGTGTGTTCAGTGATTCTATTACAGGTCAATGACTTAACCGGTGACTCAACAGGTTCAGGCTTCTTCAGGGTGCAAAAGGTTTTTTATATATATATACATATTTTGTACAGTTCTGGTGTCAGATGTTCATTTGTTCACTGAGCGTTTCATCTAGATAAATCCGTTCAGCCCTTTTTTATTGATGCAATATGCCGACAGCCTCCTGAGCACGACACGACAAACTCTCCTGCCCCTCATACATCCTGTTTTATTAAAACCTCTGGCTGAAAAAGTGTGCACTTCGTGGAAACAGGCAATTATGAGAAGCAAAATGGGAAATCATGTGCAAGGAATGGCGACGTGTCCTGTTTCACTTCGACTCCCTGAGCAAATTTGGGGGTTTTTGCTTTTTTTTTAAAATCGTAATCCAGATATGAAGCACGGTGACGTAGGGGTAAGCATGTCTGCCTTACAGCAAGAAGTTCCTGTGTTCAAATCCCGGGCTTGGTCGTTACTGTGTGGTTTGCATGTCCGCCTGTGCTTGTGTGGGTTTCCTCTGGGTGCTGTGGTGTTCTCCTACAGTTCAAAGTCATGCACATTGAGCCAACTGGATATTTTTGACTGCCCATGGTTGTGATTGGGTGTTTGCGTTGGCCCTATGATGGTCTTGCCACCTGTTCGGAGTGTACCTTGTCCTCACACAGTTGACCAGGATGGGCTCCAGGCTCGCTTGTAACCCTGAAAATGAAAAAAGTCGTTCAGAAAATGAAATATATGTTGCACTCTGACAGCTTTTTGTTTGTTTGTTTGTTAGTTTTAAAGAATAAATTCTATTTGTTGGCTGTTTGTTGGGTTTGCATGTCTGCCTCACAACAAAAAGGTCTTGGGTTCGACCCCTGTGGTTGGCGAAGACATTTTTGAGAGGAGTTTTTGAATATTCTGCCCCTTGCTTGCCTGGATTCCTCTGAGTAGCTACTGTTTCCACCCAACATCATGCACATTAGGCAAAATGGCTCTTCCAAATTCCCCCTAGGTGTGAGTGTGAATGGTTGTGTGTGTTGACCCCGCGATGGTCTGGTCAGCTGTTCGGGGTGTACCCTGCCTTTGTCCAATGTCAGCTGATATAGGCTCCAGCCTCCCTGCGACCCTATTAGGATTAAGTGGTTTGGCAGTTTGGCGGTTTGTGGGCAGCTGTGGCCTAATGGTTAGAGAAGCAGGTTTGGGACCTAAAGGTTGCTGGTTCAATTCCCGAACCAGCAGGAAAAAAGGGTGGTGGTGGGAGGAGTGAGTTGCTCCACCTTCATGGCTGAAGTGCCATTGAGCAAAGCACCTAACCGTCCCAGTGTGTGGCCACCCACTGCTCCGAATGTGTGTGTGCGCTCATTGTGGATAGCTTTAATGCAGAGGCAAAATTTCTTTGTGGGATTAATACAGTACATCTGAAAAAAAAAATATGAGTGAGTGATGAGTGATCCAGTTATGGTGGCTTCGGATAGGAGTTACACACAAGGACGGATAAGATTAACCGCCTGTGTTTCATCCACAAATAAAAATGAAGAAAGTAATGAAAGCGCAAGGGATTTGAGAGACGTTTAAGGGCTTTAAAATAGAACGCTGATGGAGCTCCTTCTTCAGCTCGACGTGCGTTGCTGGCGTTAATTGATTACTCTGTGCTTCGTAATTGATTGTCTCGAAGTTACCATGCTGAGAGAGGAGGCTAGAAGGAAAGCGTAGGGAGGATTAAGGTATGAAGGGAGACCAACTTCTGTCCTGAATAGGGATGACGCGCTCCTGATTACTTTCGAGGCCGCAAATTGCGTCGGAGAGTTCGAGAAATTCCACGGGTATTGTTTCGAACGATATTACTGCAGCCCTGTGTCGCGCGTTGCCACAGGCAGATATGATGGAAGTCATGCGTATTATGAAGCTCTGGGAAGAATGAATCAGGGTCGGGGTGGGAGGTGGAGGGGTAGGAGGGGAGGAAAGGGAGGGACGGGGTGTCGGTGGAACAATTTGTCATTTATGCAGAGAGACTCATTAATCTCATATTTCTCTGTGTGAATTTGCACCATGAGCCTCTTTCTTTCATCAGAAGAGAACAGAGTGATAGAGAGAGAGAGCGAGAAAGAGAGAGAGAACCAGAGGGCGGGAGGCGGAGGGGTAGGGAGGAACGACGCCTAAATTATTTGGTCCTCATCAAACTCCTGCTACCTGATGCCGATGCCAAAGACAGGAAGGATTACGCTGCAGCTGATTAGATCTCAGGCGCTTTGTTCATCCTGATAACACGGTGTTATTATTATTATCAGAGACATCTTTTCATGACTGATGGAATGAGTTAAGAGAAAGGTTGGGGAGGATGGTGGGAGGGGTGACTGGGTGACATTGAAAGCCTTTCTATCCTGACCAACTCTGTCTCTGGCTTTCTCGCCTTCTGTCTCTCGCTCTCTTTTTTTTAAGCACTTAGCAGACAAATTGTAAATACTGTACCAGCAATCACTCGAATACAACCCATTAGCTACACATACTGTTCAACCCTTTTTTTGTTTTTGGTTTTTTTTTGTTTTTTCAGAGACCTCAAATGGGTTTCATTGAAGTTGTTTTAATTACAAAGCGGCCGAAATCCTCTCGGTACTCTTCTTTATTTTAATTTGTATTTTTATTCTTTGGCCTTTTATCCAAACAAAGTCATCACCAAGGCGTCTTGTTCTCTGGCTCCTGAACAATACTGATGCTCCCTGTCTTTGATCCATTTTTTTTTAAAGATTAAAAAAAAAAAGAAAAAAAGAAAAATCACAGCCCAAAGGTGAAGACTGCCCCATGTAATAATATCAAAGCCAAAGCGGTAAGCGGCTTCTTTGAAGCTCCCCTTCTTTCTCTCCTCCGCTGACAGGTTTTCCAGACTCTGTCAGGGGAAGACTTGTTAGTTAAGACAGTCGCTGCCGTTAGCGTCACTCAGTAATTCAGAGCTTGTCCTGAGGGGGACGTAATCTCAGCCACGTCCTCAGACACGCAGCTGTGACCCGACTTTGAACTCACCGCTGACCTCTGTACTTCCTGTCAGGACGTTAGCCGTGTCAAGTGGCCTTGGGGTGAGCCGCAGGGCGGAGGAGTCAAACAGCGGAGAGCGATAAAAAGAATAAAAGGAGCTGTCATGTCTATATCAAACATACCCGGTTTCTAAAGGCGCTGTCACAAGGTGTACAGGGTGTGAACGAAACCGTCGAAATATATCAATATGTAGCATAAGAGCCAGAGAAAGGGGTGTCATACTGAATAATTACATGATTATAATCAACTTGTACTTGCTTTGGGTTTATTGCTTTGTTGAAAGATACACTATGTAGGATTTAGTTGTTTGGAGACGACTGAAGGCCCGCCCCTTTCCAAGCTTATATTAGACTGTATGGTGGTTGTCATGTACATGTAGAGTATAGTATTTATTTATTTATTTATTTCGATATGCTATACTAATTTGGCTCTTCATTTAACCCATCCAAAGTAAGCACACACACATTTAGAGGAGTGGGCAGCCACAGTACCGTGCCCGATGAGCAGCTGGGGGGTTAGGTGCCTTGCTCAAGGGCACTTCATCCAAGAAGATGGAGAAAGGGAAGGTGCTGCTCTTCCACAATCCACTGTGCCCATAACTCTGAAAAACTTTCTGCTGTCAAGGTTGTGACGAGTCTGCAATGGGACGGTCATTCAACCTGGAATTTGGGAAATTAGGAACTTGGGCAACTTCATTCATTCATTCATTTTCGGAACCACTTAATCCTAATTGGGGTCGCCGGGAGGCTGGTGCCCATCTCAGCCGACTCTGGGCAAGGACAGAGTACACCCTGGACAGCTCACCAGGCCATCACAGGGCAAAAACACACTGAGAGCGACCCAGTGGCCTACTCTTTACGAACGACAGCGATGGTTCGTTTTCATGCCTGTCACCACAGACAGTGAGAGACATGGCCGGACTTTGATAACCCAGTTAGCTGCACTGGGGGGGACAGTAAGCCAAAACCCTACCACCGGTCCACCACTGTCCATAAACCTAGTTCATATAATTTAAATACTACATGCTTAGATATAAAATAAAATACATTCATAAATAACACTTTTTAAAGTATGTGTGTTCATAACAGGAAAAATAACCAAAGTTATTTGTAATTTTTGGTGTTCAGGGATTTCAGGATGTGAGTTCTTATACAGTGACGACCCTCATTGTTATAAACATAAATAACACAAGAAACTGTGCCCAAACATTTGGCAAAACCACGCACTTGTAAATTTTACCAGCGGTCATGACATTTATAAATCTAGCAAATCCGTGTAGGGAATTTCTTGAAACTAATTTGAATATTTTATTTTATTTTATTATGTTTTATTACTGATCTGTAAACATCATACCTACCTAGGCTTCCCTGTTTTCCGAATATTAAGCTAGGTATTAGTGAGGACATTAATACATTTAATCCTGAAGATGAAAAGTTAGCCGCGATGACGAGATGACAAATGGACACAATTCATGTGTCCTCGGTCAAACCCTTAATTGCGTGCCAATGCATATACCCGAACTTGTCAGAAACGGTTGAGAAAACTATCCATGAGTGATGTTTAATGGGCTGGAAAAGGTTTTACAGTGTAGATTTCACACCTCTCACAGGAAGTTTTAAAAGGCTTTGAGGCACCAGAGCAAACTCTCGCACTCCATCACTCTTCCACTCTCCTCGACCATTATGGAGGAAAAACTATAACGAGAAAATATCTACTTTCAGCACCAGGCTGCAATTCAGGGAGCGTTTCAGTCCAGTCTTATGTCTGCACATTCGAGAAAATTATTGAGGAGTAGCCAAAGCTTTTCTGTTTGCATGTGGTAAGTGTAATCACAACATCACATAAGTGATGTGTGAACGGCGAATGGATGTCTTGGGATGCATAAAGCTACTGAAATGTGGCTTTAAGATGACCCTTATCTGGAAACACATCCTCTGTCCTCCAGTCTCGCCGTTCTCTGGGCAGCAGTAAAACTAGCATGCGGTGTCCAGTCATTAGTCCTTTTCTCACTGGATACATTAAGGCTATGGAGATACAGTGAAGTTTTAAGGCTTGTTTGCCCACTTGATTAAGAGGACGTCTGGAGTCTATTAAGCCCTTAAAAAAGGTCAGTAAAATCAATGGAACGTGTGTGTCATAATTCACATTAGATTCATATTGATTAATCTGAACTCTACTGTGAATACTCTATTTATCTCTATCTGTATATGAATAATTACCTCCACCAAGGAGGTTGTGTTTTCGCCAGCTTTGGTTTGTTTGTTTGTCTGTCTGTTAGCAGCATTACTCAAAAACGTATAAAGGGATTTTGATGAAATTTTCAGGACAAGACAGAAATGATACAAGGAACAATTGATTAAATTTGGGCAGTGATCCAGATTATTGTCTGGATGCAGGGAATTTGTAAAGATTTTTTTTAGCGCGGATGACATAGTCATCCGAGTCACTGTGTCCGGACCACTTCCAGGCTTGCATTCAACGGTGTAATCTCATTTCTTTTTACCTTTCTGTACAACTTTTAGGCAAATTATCATAAAAATAATCTAATTATTAATACTTCCTCATCTGAGCGCAAGGCCTCTTACTCAAGGCAGGCCCTATACACAATGCAGTCATATAAATGGCTGCACATTTTCATTGTAGGGCTCAAATAATAAACAAATGTCACATTTATAAAAAATGCTGCATTTCTTACAATAACATATGGGGGTACTGAATGGCCTTGGCAGAGGTCTGCGCTCTCCGAGTGCTTTTCTAGTTAAAAAACATTAAACCTAAACATGCATAGATAGAGAGAAAGACAGAGAGATAGATAGGTTGAGTGGGCTGGTGGATGGATGGATGGATAGATAGACAGACAGACAGACAAACAGATAGACAGGAAGGCAATCCTACTATCTCAGCCAACACTGAGTGCTAGGTGGGGTACACCCTGACCAGTTTGCCAGACCATTGCAGTTCCAGCACCCTCATTGAGTTACACTCACAGTCACACCTAGGGGCAATTTGGAAAAGCCACTTAGCCTGATGTGCATGTCTTTGGACTGTGGGAGTCCCCTTCCCTCAGCTGTTAGAACCCTGCCGAGAATAAAGAGTAGAAACGTATCCCTCCTTGCTACCCTAGCGAGATAAATATATATTTACATTACGACCAGAAAGGGAGGAGGAAGTGCTGAATGCTTTAAACTGATGGCTTATTCCACCTCCACGTAATCCCATCTGCGCAGCTCACTACTGTCTGCCAGGATCTTAGCCGCAGCCCAAGTTATTAGGACCCTCGGCACTCTCACCCCGTATCCAATCTCTACACGTTAATACTTCTTCTGGGTGGCAGCTTCAATGGAAATGACAGGAAACGGTGGCCACTGAGGGTGGGGGGTGGGGGGGGGTCGTTTTTTTGGCGCAGCAGAATGGCAGTAAACGGAGAACCCCATCATTTTTTTAGAGCACGCTGCACCTGGTGGACACGTGTTGAAAGTCTGTTTTTATGGTCGGTGGTTTTTATAACATGGGCTTGGAAGGAATTGGCGGTGCCTCATCCAAGGCTTCCGTCCATATGTTTTGTTCTCATAGGACCGACATACTCGTTCCACAGAGCACATGTTGAAGCCTTGAGCAATCTTTGCCTGTAGTTACTTTTTTTTCTGGGACAGGCTAATATTCAACATAATTAGACCAATTTCCATAATTGTTACCTCTCCCAGGGGACGTGCGAACAAAAGAGCGTACTCAAGAATTGACTGAAAGGCAGCGGTGGTGATGCTCTGGGGAACAAAAGGAGCTGTTTTGGTTACATCTCGCAAGCGCTGTAGCTCACAGGGCTATCATGGAAAAACATGACTGACTAAAAGCCACATCCTTGTTTGTTCTTTATTAAAACACTGTTGCTTCGGTGATACTTGAGCACCACAACAATCATCAAGGTAATAGCATTTTCTTGTGCTTTTTGGCGCAAGAGAAAAGACTTGAAGCCACCAATTCCTGGAAACGGTTTGGTAATGGATCATCTTATCTCAAACTCTACAGCTCTTTGGCCTTTTGAGATGGAGGGCCTTTCTGTGACTCCAGACGTATCTCCTTGTGCTGGAAAGCTTCCGCATGTAGCCAGCACTACACTTGCAGTGTTGATAAGGCAGAGTTTTTTTTTTATATATATAGTTACAGACCTTATAGGGATTATCGATAAGTAAATAGAGGTGTTGGAAGGACTCACTGATAATATACACTGTTTTGTGTGTAGGGTCAACAACACGCACCCACTGACTTTCAGCTTGGAGACAAATCCACAGCCAACTCTTTCCCTAACCTGTACGATTGAGTCGTCTGCTCCATGACATGCTCATCATCTATAATAGGCGCGGTGTCAGGGGCTAGAGAGGCTGGATGGAGTGCATTGTGTGCTGATCTGCCACTAAACCTTCAGGCCCCCTCAGGCATTTTGGTTACTAAGTGCAGAAATGCCTCAAGCCGAGTGTGAATCAGATTCCTTAGGGCTTTGACGCTGGATCTCATAAATACTGGTATCTTCCTTTCCGAAGACCATTCATGGTTTCCTGCTGTCACAGTAAATCTTGGTATACACAGCAAAGATGCCAATGTGAAACCACATTTCAGGAACATGAACAAGGAATAAAACATGTGCCAAAGATGTGCTGTTATAGAAAAATAATCATGCGGTGGGAAGCCATTACCAGAACCAAATCTGTCACCGAAATTCCCATTTATATATTAACTGCTGTTTGTAGTTGAAACAGGAGCTAAGCTGTTCCACAACATCTGCATCAAACACTTCAGGAAACTCTGTACCACCACCACCACAAATAGAGTTGGATGGAGCCTATCTCAGCCGAATCTGCGTGAAGGCAGGGTACACCATGAACAGCTTGCCAGTTCATCATGGGGCCAACACACACACAACCATTTACGCTCACATCTACACCTAAGGACTATTTGAAACAGCTAGTTGGCCTAATATGCATGTCTTCAGACTGTCGGAGGGAACCAGAGTACCTGGAGGAAACCCAGGCCTTGAACCCAGGACCTTCTTGCTGTGAGGTGGATGTACTAACCACTACACAACCACGCCACCATCATGGTTGATTATTTTCCCATAACAGCATGCCCTCTAGTGTTTTATTCTTTCCATATGTTTAGCATTCAACAGGTAATTCCTGGTCTTAAACCACAGACACACACATGCATAAATAGGCATAAAGAGACAGCTTAATCTCAATGCACCGCAGCTCTATAATAGGGGTATTATATCAGTGCACTCGAAACACCACTCTGCGATTTATAACTGCCTCTCCAGCTAAACGTTTCAAACTTGCAGCCTTCTGGACTCATAGAGATGAAAAGAGAAAGCGGAGAAGTCCCGGAGTGGCCGAATGAATTGGTCCCTGTTTGCAAATCGAGACTAGAAGAGAGGAAGAAATGAGCTTGATTTAGGAGTCCCTCCTCTCCGCTCCTCTCCCATGTCCAGGGTGGAGCGAACGTCTGCATCTCTTCTGCATCCCATCAGCTCACATGGCTCTCAAGGCAGACAAAGAGCTGCTTTGTTTTTCAAAAGAATCCTGAACTTAACCGATCACAGTTCATTGGATGGTTTCAAGTATCCTTAATACTAAGAGGTCCTAAAGGGTCCATGGTGGAGTTGTATGGATTTGGAGTTTTGGACAGAAGAACTGAAACGTGGAAACCTGGCCTTGCAAGAAATTCTTTGTAATCTTAAAAGAAAATCCCTCAAAAATGTGCCAAGTGTTCTGTGTGGTCCATAATCCAACATATGTCGCAATATTAATAGTAATATTGGGGGACGGCTAGGGACCTGCAAGATGCATGTTCTCCATGTGCTTGCCTGAGTTTCCTCCAGTTTCCTCCCACAGTCCAAATACATGCGTTACGGTATTCTAACTGGTCTGAATGGTTGTGTGAGCGTTTGCCCTGTGATGGACTTGCAAACTGTTCAGGGTGTACGCCGCTTTCACCCAGAGTTAGCTAGGCTCCAGCTTCTCCTCAACCCTAAACAGGACAAAGCAGTTCAGAAATTAAAAAATAATAATAATAAAACTTCAAGAAGGTCCTGGGTTCAAGTCATTGGTTCAGAGTGGAGATTGCATGTTCTCCCTGTGCTTACTTGGGCTTCATCCGGGTACTCGGGGACCAACGGCATTCACATTAGTCTAATTGGCTGTTTCAAATTGCCCGTAGGTGTGTATGTGAGCGTGAATGGTTGTGTGTTGGCCCTGGCGATGGTCTGGTGAGCTGCTCAGGGTGTACCCTGCCTTCGCCCAGAGTCAGCTGCAGCCCTGGTAGAATTAGTGAGTGAGTGAGAGGCGTCATTGACTTAATTTGTGAATTTTCTCCACCCATATTTGCCACAGATCGCCTCCAAAATCCACCATAAAAGCCATATGGGTCCCAGCCACAGATCTCACATATCAACCGGCGATGTCAGACCTCCCTGTTTGAGTCTAGGGGTGGACTTTGTTAAAGAATGGTTGATAATATGTTCGAGCAGTAAACTTGACTAGTTGTGAACTAATCCACCCTTAAATATGACAGCAAACATGTGCTAAAGTTGTGTTAATATACATCATACTCTTTCTCACAATGCTAATAGTGATGTCTTTAGCTCAATATGGATCAAAGTTTTCCAAAAGGCAGCACAGACTACAGTGTTTGATTGACAGCGGGTTGTCAGTTTTTCCCCCCGCACTGTCAGAATGCAAAAACACTGAGCGCTTCTTCAAAGCTGATGAAGAGGTCAATGCCATACCTGCCTGAACAGTGTTTCTGTAGTCTCTGTTTGAGAAGGGGAGGGAGAATCATCCAGCCCATAAGGCTTTGGTTACTGCAGTGTTTTCTAAAACTGAAGCAGGTACTGAGATCTGATCTACTCCAAAAACAGAGGTGTTTTTTTTTTTTGATTGTTTTGCTGTTCAATCAATCTTAGATAGGTGCACAAGTCTAAAAGAAAACCATAAATAGAATTAAAGCCAAATTGACTTTGCATTCAATTTGAAGACTGCCTAGACGCTCAAAGGCACTGTGGATGTTGAGAGGCAACAAGCTAAGGCTTGAGGCTAGCTGAAGCAATAAAGTAGTTACCAGGTTCGCCTCACAGCTAAAAGGTCCTGGGTTTGATTCCCAAGCTCTGACGTTTCCATGTGGGGTTTGCATGCCCTCCCTGTGCTTGCATGGGTTTCCTCCAGGTACTCCGGCTTCCTCCTACAGACGAAGGCATACACATTAGCTTAATAGGCTGGTCCAAATTAAGCTCATGTGTGAGTATGAGCGTGGATGATTGCCCTGAGAGTGAGTGTGTGTTGCCCTGTGATGGTCTGGCGAGCTGTTCAGGGTGTTCCCTCAGTGTCAACTGAGATTAGCACCAGCCTCCTTGCGACCCTAATAGGATTAAGCAGCGCTGCTGTGTTTACTTGCGACTTTTTACAGCTTCAACAAAATTCTTAAGGTGTGATGGTCATATTTTGAAGATCCCACCACTGGAAAGTCATAAAAAAAAATACGCATACCCACCTGACATGAAGAATTTATGAGCATTATTGTGCATGCGCTGCAAAATCCATGTTCTGCTTCTCTGACTGTACTCCACTCCGTGATACAAAGACATAACATTGATTTCAGACAAAGCCAGGAATTAAACTTGATCTGTCTTTTGAGTATATTAAAACACTGTGAAAGTTTCAGGGTGATATGTAAACTTTTTTTTTTTTTTTTTTTTTTTTCGTTAATCCTGCTGAGGCTGCCAGATTGGAAGCGGACAGGGGAATAAAAGAGCATCAGTAAAAAAAGTGGACGCGCATGCTATTATTCATTCATTCATTAATTTTCTAAGCCGCTTAAGTCTAATTAGGGTTGCGGAGAGGCTGGCGCCCATCTCAGCGGACACTAGGCGAGGGCGGAGTACACCCTGGACAGTTCACCAGGTCAACCCAAAGCCAACACACACACAACCATTCACACTCACATTGACACCTAGGGGAGATTTGGAGCAGTCTAGTTAGCCTACTATCGTGCATATTTTTATACTGTGGGAGGAAACCCACACAAGCACGGGGAGAACATGCAAACCCCACACAGAAATGCCCGAGCCCAGAAATCGAACCAGGACCTCCTTGCTGTGATGTTCGGATTTATTATTTTAACCAAAACTACAAAAATTGATATCTTTGTCTATTTTTACATTGGTTAGCCCTATTTTTTTCTCCATTACCCACAATGCTGTTCAACTTCTCACTGCTAGAATTTAAGTTCCTAAGCGATCGATGCGGCGGAGCTTTAGTCTGTTAGTCTTGTCCAGCTTTCTATCCTCCTCATCTCAGCTCAAACAGATCGGCTTCTGATGTGAACAGTTGGTGGTGGATCTAAAGACCTCTCCTGGAAGATTTTCCGCCAGAAAATCTTTGCATACATCGTTCCAGGATTTCAGAGCAGCGTGTACTCTATGAAAGATGGAAGGAAGGAAGGAAGAAGTGTCGGAATGTGGCGCTTGATCTCCCTTTCCATAGTTTTACTCACCGTGTCCATGGCAACCTGATCGAAATCGAAATTCAATCAAAATTTAATAGTAAGCACTCTCTTTAGGAAGGTAATCCAAAACAAACCCATCGCCGCTACTGCCAAAATTGCAAATGAGATCGTCTCTGGGCTCAGCAGGTACTCCGAATTGCTTCTATAAATACACAATTTCATTCTTTCAAAAGAAATATGCCGCATGATTAATAGTTCTACCTGTCACAGGTGGAACATTTTTAATCTTCAAGAATGCCCCCATATAACCCTTTTATATCTCAAAAATACATAGCTAGGAGGAGAAAAAAAATGGAGGGATGCAAGGTAAGAAATAATAATTTCATTTCAGAGGACAACCACCTTTTATTTATTCACGGGACATAACAGAAATACTTGTCAAGTAGGTTTTCAGACGCCCTCAGGCACATGAGCTGGCACTTATTCAGATCTCCTTCGCTGATATCGTTGTTGATGTTGCGGTTGACATTTATGTAAGGGGAACGAAGATGAGATGCAAAACACAAACAGAGACTTGACAAGCCGAGGTGCCCTCAAGCTATAACTAATCATCTGAGTCGTACATTCACCGTGTCATTGTTTTCATAAAAAAAAAACAAACAAAAAAAAAAACCCGTCACACTCCAAGTTCTCAAACTGATCAAAAGTATTGAGCAAGACGTGCATGTAATAATAAATCAACGTTAGCATTGACTGAGGTAACCTTGTTCTGGCTTGTTAGCGATGGGAAAATTGGAAACGCGAAGGGTTGCATCTTTGAAGACTATCGGTACATCCAAATATAGGATCATGCACGGACCTGCACATACATCAACAATGTCACTGTTTGTGTAGAAAATCAGCCACCTTCTACCTAAAATGTTCTCTAAAAGAGAAAAGATCTGTCCTTTTGCACTGAGTGGATGTACAATAGTAGGTGGGGTCTTGACCTCAGTCATTTTCTGTTCCGCCTAATCCTACTACCGTCGCAGGGCCAACACCAACCATTCACACTCACACCTGGGGTCAGTTTGAAACAGCATTTAGCCTAATGTGCAGGTCTTTGGACTGTGGGAGGAAACCGGAGTACACAGAGAAAACCCATGTAAACATGACAAGAACATGCAAACCTCAGACAGAAACGCCCAAGCCTTGCAATCGAACACAAGACCTTGCTGTAAGGCTGATGTGCTAACTAATATTACACAGTTCCACCTGGCCTTAACTCATGATATGTTTATCAATAATAAATAACCCTTACGAGTAAGGATTGCCAGCAGCAAGACGTTCTACTATCAACACGGACATCACAAATTCAAGTCCACCAAAATTCGAGGACTCCAATTAACTGAGTTCTCAGGGAAGTAGGAAGGGATGGCACGTGCTTGTGTGTGTTTCCTCTGTGTACTCCGGTTTCCTCCGACAATCCAAAGACATGCACATTAGGCTAAATGGCTGCTCCATATTACCCCTAGGTGTAAGTGATTGCATGTGTGCTGGCACTGCGATGGTCTGGTTACCTGTTCAGGGTGTACGCCTTCGCTCAGTGTGGGCTAAGGCTCCATCCTTTCTGTGGTTTGGCAAATGAATGATTGGGTGAGCAAGCGATTACTTATTTGATTGTTTCTGCCTGCATCATGCTCACACAACGTTTTTGCGGATAATTTTTACAGATCATTTTCTTTTTCCTTTCAGGAAAGTTTAGAAAGTGAGGACCGTCAACAACCGTCCAATGGTCTGAGGACAAACCCCTGTAGTGAACTTCATGAAATCCTTCATTCATCTTCGGTAAGCACTTTATCCCGGCCAGGGCCGGAGTGAATCCAGAGCCTATCCCTGGATCTCTGAGTGTGAGGCTGGAATAAACCAGTGATAGGATGCCAGTGCATGCACACCCTCATATTCGCACTCGCATTCACAGCTAAGGGCAATTTTGAGTTAATCCTCTGACCTGCATGTTTTTAAAAGGTTTTTAAAAGGTTGGATGAAACCCAGAGGAGAACATGTGAAACTCTATACAGACAGTGATCAGGACTGACCCAGGAACCTCGGAGCTGTGAGGTAGCACCGCCATCCACTTGTTATTCATTATCTTCAATTCTTCCACCGTTGGAGCATGACCTGACTCACATTCATGTATGATGTTCCAAAAAAAAAAATAACGTCAATACTAGCTTTAATACTAGCGGCGCTTGGCATTAACATGCACACTGATTGGTCCCAGATCACAGTTGACCTGATTTGTGCTGGACTTGCACTTTCGTGCTGTTCTCCATCCTTTATTTCATACAAAATAAAAAGCTGACACAGATGGTGGTTTATGGGAACGGGCTTCAGCGGAGACGTTATTTGAATGCTTATTCAGTCTTCGATGTAATAAGTGCTCAGGGAGGAGTGAGGAGGCACAGAAGAGGCGGAGAGCCTTTGTTTTATGGACAGGGGCATGGCATATCAATCAGGGAAGAGTTTTATCAGGATCAGTTATATGAGGAATAAATCAGACATGGCATGCTGTTAGATGGGAAAATAAGTAATTACCACCCTGAGGGTGATTCATTTGCAATAAGAACACAGTGGATTTTACTCTAATATCACCCCAACTTACCAACAATTACAATTATTTGTCAAAGAATATCACTGCTGTTGTTTTCTTTTTTTTATCCCCGATCTTCATTTGTCGTGGTGTGACCTGTTTAGGGTGTAGTCCGCCTCTCGCTCAAAGTCAGCTGGGATTGTTTTTAGCTTCCCCCAAATCCCTGATGGATAAGTGCTACAGATAATAGATGGATGGATGGCTGGCTGGATGGATGGACAGATGGATTTATATATATGAACATAGTTGCATTTAATAACTGTGAAACACGGGTTATTTGCTTTTAACAGATAATTATGCCTTGGTGAACAATTCCTTTTTTCAAGCTTTCAACTTGGTGGCACAAACTTTGGGAAGAAGCGGCATATGGGGCTGATGGTCAAGTGTTCATAAACTTTTAGCATAAACACCTCTTCATGTTTAATTTCCCCATTTCATCAATTACACTGTGTTTATATGGAGAAACATGTAGAGAAATGTTACAAGAAATACTGAAGGCTGATTGGTGTAGTTAGTAGTTCGAAGCAACAGCTTCTGACCAATCAGAATCAAGAATTTACCAACTTTTTAAACTATGGTTTATAGAATAAATTACCATGTACTTTACACAATGCTCAAACGGGCCGTTGTAGAGTTTTCTATTTTCACACGGTGTGTGTGTGTGTGTGTGTGTGTGTGTGTGTGTGTGTGTGTGTGTGTGTGTGTGTGTGTGCTCAGTGCCACTGTTTGGCTGACTAAGCTGCCACATTCAGCTTTATTAAATCTTGTACCAGTCCCCTAGAGGCGCTTCCGATTAGATTGAATGTGGTTATAGTGTGTGTGATATCGCAGACCTTTTCCCACTAAAGAGTGTTGGAGGTCATCATGCCTCCAGTCTGCACCTGTTAACATATACACACGTTTGTGTGTCGAAGTAGGGATGTAATTTGACAACTGCTTTGTGTGCTGTTTATTTCTGACTGCGCATTCCCACCATATTAACGGCGATAACGCCATAGTTACAGCAGAGGAGCGCTTCAGGAAGAGCGCAGTGAGACGATAGAGGCTGTCAACATTTTATAGTCCTTTTCCAACCTTAACACTTCACTCCATTTATCTTCATTGATGTGCCATAACGTTTTTCAGCTGCACAAAGAGCAACATTTTTACAACCTTCTTGTTGGTGGATCCAGATGTGTATACAGACTGTGCTCTGCTTTCTTTAATTCAATAAAATATATCTTTTCCATGGGGCAGTGGTGGCCCGGTGGTAAGGTGCTGGATTACTGATCCCAAGGTCGGGTATTCAAGCCCCACTATCAATGGGTTCTCACTGCTGTCCCCCCAGTGCAGCTAACTGGGTTATCAAAGGCCAGCAATGTCTCTCACTGTCTATGGTGGGAGGCATGTAAAAGAACCATTGCTGATTGTCATCAAGAGTAGCTGCATAGCCGTCAGCGTATTTCTGCCCTGTGATGGCCTGGCGAGCTGTCCGGGGTGTACTCTGCCCTCGCCCGGAGTGGGCTGAGATGGGCGCCAGCCTCCCCGCGACCGTAATTAGGATTAAGCGGTTCATAAAATGACATGACATATCTTTTCCATGCCTGCAGTCTTTTCTGAACTTCTGAAGGAACAACAACAGGTGATATTAATGAACATGACAGTGAAAAGCAGTTAAAAGAAACTCCAGTGTTAACCTTTCCTGCTTTCGCTCCTGAGCGTAGTCTGGTAACTCCAACTTATTTATTTATTTCCTCCATGGCTGAAGTTGATGTGCACAGTCAGAAGCTTTTCAGTCCTTAAATCATCATGATATAAATGCTGTTTCATAATATACCAATACAGAACAAGCATAGCAAGTTTAAAAGCCCCAGCTTCATTTCATGGCAAGTAAATGTCCTAATATACAGCTTTGCCCCTGTGACCTTGAAAAGCAGGTCAAGGTCACTCACACACAAAGTCATCCTAGCACTCATAGTAGTGATCAAGATTTTTGAAGTTTGTTGTAAAAGAAGTTTATAACCAACAGCTTCAGCGCACGGCAAGTAAATGTCCGGAAACTAAAGTGTGACGGACAGACGGACAGACAGATAGACAGACGGCACCCATTCCTGTAGCTCCCAATCCACTTTGTGGGCGGGAGCTAATAAAAGCTTGCATGCATTGTATATGTACAATAAAACATGCTATAGTTATTTCAATCCTCTTTATGAAGAAAATATCAACAAGCAACAAACACACAGGGGGCGACATTGTGCCATAAAAATTAGCGTAAAGTCATGTGTTTTTGCCAGCAAATGATCTTAATTAATGATCTTGAGTATTTAAAATGAAATATCTGCATGCCATACAGGGGACTGTTAATAATCAGTATTAACAGATCTAATTCAGTGCCTTTATGACAAATTAATAAAAGCAAAGCATCTGTTCTCATTTGTTCTATTTTTTTATATGCATTTTAAACATTTATTTAAATTCATCTCTATAATGCACGACATAGCACCCTGATTATTCCTTCTTCGCCTCAGTTTAAATTCTCTGACATGACTGAAAAAATACAGCCTCTCTTTTTCGGGGGATAGTTACAATAGTTCAGACCTGCATGAGGCGCCAGCCTGTTTGATTGCAAGTGCTATCATAGCTTATTAACCCTGATCAGAGCCGGGCACGGTATCCTCTCTATGCACCGGCCTTCGACAGAAATCACGTTTTTATTCACGTCTGCTCAAATTTACTGCTTCACTGTAACATGTTATGAAAAGCATATAAAATGATTTGGAAGCCAAAGCCTCTACCTAATCCCCATTGCAGTTAGTGTTGATGTGATGAAATTACGGAAATAGACGATAACAATGCGTTAAAGGAGATTTTCGGTCTCCCACCATCTGCCAGGGTAATTATTATTAGGGATGATTATTCCAGCAAAATACATAATACAAATGGTATTCTTTGAATAAAAGTTATTTTTTAAAGGAGGATAGGACATATGGTATGTTGCATAATCAAGAGGTTAATGAGGGTCAAGTCCCTACTGCTCGACTAATAAACACTCTGTGTCTGGAATGTCAAAAATAAGATACAGTGTACAGCTTCCATTTATGCATTGGGTATATCTATTGGGTGGCCCGGTGCTGTTGCGGTTAGAATGTCCACCTCACCCATGTCATGGGTTCGAGTCCCAGGCTTGGGCGATGGCGTTTCTGTATGGAGTTTGCACGCTTGTGTGGGTTTCCTCCGGGCACTCCGGTTTCCTCCCACAGTCCAAAGGCATGCACATCAGGCTAATTAGCTGTTCCAAATTGTCCCTAGGTGTGAGTGTTAATGGATGTGTGTGTTAGCCTTGTAATGGTCTGGCAAGCTGTTTGAGATGGAACCTGCCTTCGGTTCTCAGTTTTGGCTGAGATAGACCCCAGCCTCCCAGGATGTATATATATGTAGATTTTTTTTCTTGCTATTGGAGGCACGGTGGTGTCGTGGTTAGGACGTCCGCCTCATAGCAAGGAGGCCCGGGGTTGATTCCAAGGCTCAGGCGTTTCTGTGAGGAGTTTGAATGTTCTCCCTGTGTGGATTCCTCCGGGTACTCCGGTTTCCTCCCACGGTGCATAAATATGCACAGTAGGCTGATTGGCGGTTCCAACTTGCGCCTACGTGTGTGAGAGTCAGTGTGAATGGTTGTGCGTGTGTTGGCCCTGCAATGGTCTGGCGAGCTGCTCATAGTGCCCAGAGTTGGCTGAGATAGGCACCAGCCTCCCCGCGACACTAATAGGATTAAGTGGTACGGCGAATAAGTGAGAATGCATATATGTTTTTTTTTTTCTTTAATATCACTGCTGCATTGCTGTTAGCCCCGAAGGATGTGTGAACGGTCGTCCATAATCCAATACTTTTTAAAAATACTCTCCAGCTCAGTGACAAATGAACTGATTAACAGTTAATCGTCACCCTGAAGGGTCATGGTGATCAATCATAGCAATGAAATGGAACTATCTCCAATAAGGCACCATAAGTCAGCGTTGAAAGGTGCTTAAGATGCAAAACCAACCCCTGATTTAAAACATCCGAAGCCGCTCTTACAAAGATTTATAGAATTAGCACCGAAAGTTTTGGTATCATTTCCATCCGCCGGATGGATGGATGGATATAAATTGGCACGAAAGAATAAATTGGCCGGGGGTTTGATAATAAACTGCTGCTTAATAGGATTAGGCAGTCTCTGATTACTGAAATCAACAGAATGTCATGCACCTCACCTCATCCAGCCGGGGGTTAAGACTCCAGAAGGGCCATTCGAGTGTCACATGATGATAATGAAGTGGTAAGTGAGAACTTTTATTTCGCCACACTAATATTGACACACTGACCTTTTTTATATTTATCGCCGGGTTTTAATGGTGTTTTATTATAAGGGCTAAAGAGCAAAGGCTGTTGAATATCATATATAAGGAATATATAAAGAATACTAGCCAGATGTCCATCAGACAACACTGGGTGACGGTGGGGTATACCCTGAACAGCTCGCCAGTCCATTGCAGGGCCAACACACACACACACAAACACACACACACACAAAACCATTCACACTTACACCTAGGGACAGTATGAAACAGCCAATTATCCTAAAGCGAATGTCTTTAACTGTGGGAGGAAACTGGAGTACCAGGAGGAAACCCATTGAATCATACTGAGAACATGCCAACTCCAAACAGGAAGCCCGGAACTTAAACCCAGAATGTCTGCATTCACAGCAAGAGGGTCCTAGGTTCAAGCCCCCAAGTCATTTCTGTATTGTGATTGCATGTTTTCTCAATGCTTGAGGGGGTTTCTTCAGGGTACTCCGGTATCCTCCCACACAGACCAAAGACATGCACATTAGCCTAATGGGTAGTTCCAAATTGACACTAGGTATGAGTGTGAGTGTGAATGGTTGTGTGTGTTTTGCCATGTGATGGTGTGGCAGGCTGTTCAAGGTGGACCCTGATTTCGCCCAGTGTTGGCTGATATGGGCTCCACCCTCCCCGCGACCCTAGTAGGATTAAGGGGTTTGGCAAATGAATGAGAGAGTGAGAGAGCAAAGGATTAGGGTTTTTATTATTATTATTATTATTATTATTATTATTATTATTATTATAATCTGGGTGTGAACGTATAAGTAAAATTAATAGTTTAATACACACTGTTACATTCCCTAACATAGAAAAATACATTCATCGTTTGTTTGTTTTTTACTTTCAGATCAGATAATCAGCGCTCATTTTACAACAGTGATTCACCTCACGCAGCTGCATCAAGTCGTATCTCTCCTTATGAATATTTATAAGCTAATGCAAAGTGGAGGACTTTCGCCTTGCCCTAAGGCGAGACAATTTGGACTTCATCAGTGTGTGCTTGCAAGGACTTCTAGTTTTTTTTTTTTTGTTTTTTGCTTTTTTTTAAAAAAAAAAAAAAGGCACTTCAAAGCAAGTTGATCAAGGATTCCTTTTGTCTGGAGTTTCTGTCAGCGTTTGTTTGCCCCTGCCCATCTCCACACCCACTCCATTCTCTTTCTGAGCTTTTATTGACGTTTGTGAATAAGTGATAGCAGTCCCGGCTGTGGGTTTGATGACTATCTGAGAGGAGGAACCTACAAGAACAAGACCTTCAGCTGTGTATCCAGAAGGCAGAAATGCAGCACATTACACACATTTGTGAACTGTAGCAAGGGAAAATCATTCAACTGATTCAATTTTGCTGGTAGTGAAATTCTGAAGTGTCTCCTGCAGCCCTGCAATGGTCTGGTGAGCTGTTCAGGGTGTTCAGGGTTCTCCCCATGAACCTAATAAGATTGAACAGCAACATTGGCAAAAATGAATGAAGAGCATCTCCTGCTTAGCCCTCCATGTTACTAGTTAAAGAGGATCACTGTACATTTACCTCTTTTGTTTTTTACACTTTTGAAGTAATCAATTCTCGTTTTTCATGTAGCCACCTTTCTCTCAGGTAAGGGAAGTTCACCGGGCTTTTTACACCATCAGGCTGAAGCTTATCTCTGGTTTTCGTAGCTTGTAGCAACTGGGAGTTCAACTCCTCCTTGATGGGGCACTAGTTCATCGCACGTTCCGTTCCCAGTATTTTTTACTGGTACCCATTTATACTGCTGCTAATTTGGATGTTTGGACTGTGCATGTTTTTTGGACAGTGGGAGGAAACCCACACAAACCCTGGAAGAGCATGCAAACTCCACACAGAAATGCCCCGAGCCTGGGAATAGTTGGCTGTGCCAACCACTGTGCCACCGTGCCGCCCTGAATCAAATAGTATTACATACTATTACATACCCAATATTTATAATAATATATTATTCAGTGACACTCACCAAGCTTGATGTGAATGACTGTTAATTATATAGATGCCCGGCATGATTGTAAATCATTGGAAGTCATGTCATGGCGGAAGAAATGCCTCTGCAAAACAATATGTATTTAAATATCTGACGAATCGCTTTACTGTACCTAGATATTATATACATATCTGAAAAATGAAGGTAAATATCTATAGGGATATATAGAGAGCAGTCTGGTATGTTCAGAGAGAGAGAAGGAGGCGTATGAGACGTGGAAGGGAGAAATTCAAACCCCGAATGCATGCCCTAATTAGTCATTTTTTAAACAATTCCTTCAAGTATACACCGCGTGTGAATGGAACGATCTGATTGGTCCACTATCAGGAAATCAAAAGTCATTATTCAGAGAGTACAATGCTTGAGGGCAGCTTGGTGGTCATAGTGGGTAGCACAACTGCCTCACAACAAAAAAGGTCATGGGTTTGAGTCCCGGGCTCGGTGAGAGAGTTCGCAAGTTCTCGCCATGGCTTGCATGGGTTTTCCTCTGGGTACTCCAGTTTTCTCCTAAAATCCAAACACGGTTTGTAAAATCCAATTCCAAAAACGGATTCCAAATCCAATGACATTCACATTAGGCTCATTGGCTGTTCCGAATTGCGCCTAGGAATGAGTGTGGCTGATGTGTATTTGTTGGCCCTGCGATGCTCTGGTGAGCTGTTCAGGGTGTACCCCCCCCTCGCCCAGAGTCAGATGAGATTGGCTCTAGCCTTCTATGAGCCATGATTGAAAATGGATAGATGGATGAATGGATGGATAGATAATGCTCACATTCTCACGGTTAAAAATTAAGACTTAATCTACTTCTATTGACGTTTCTTTGTATAATATACTACAACTTTAAATAAGTGTAAAAACACAGCATTATGGACCATGGTTTACGTATGCTTCTGTGTAGTATATAGTTAAACATCAAATAAACTCTGAACAAGAAGGCTATAAACAGACGCGGTTAGGTGCATGCCACAAAGCTTGACCTAACCTGCCTCTGTCATGGTTAAAATATGCAAATATAAACTATAAAAATCTCATTTTAGTTTGTTTTTCCTTAATGTTTATGTGTAGTATATACTAAGGCTTATGAAGAAGTTAAAGTGATGCTGTTAAACAGCTCTGCACCTGCTCGTGCGTGCACTTGTATCCGTCATGTAAAAAACTAGATTTTTAGTGTACTTTTATGCTTATTTTCCCCCTGGAGTATATACTAAAACATTTTACTTAGACCTAGTAGATGCCACTGAATTTAATAGTTCATTCATTCATTTTTTAAACCATTTAATCCTAATCATGGTCATGGGGATGACTGTGATCATGGCACCCATCTGAGCTTACTCTGGGCGAGGGCAGGGTACACCCTGGACAGCTCGCCAGGTCGTCGCAGGTCCAACACAGTATTCACACTCATACTCACACCTAGGGGTGATTTGGATGTTTGGACTGTGCATGTTTTTTGGACTGTGGGAGGAAACCCACACAAACCCTAGAAGAGCATGCAAACTCCACACAGAAATGCCCCGAGCCTGGGAATCGAACCCAGGCCTTCTTGCTGTGAGGCGGCTGTGCCAACCACTGTGCCACCGTGCCACCCTGAATCGAATAGTATTACATACTATTACATACCCAATATTTATAATATTATATTATTCAGTGACACTCACCAAGCTTGATGTGAATGACTGTTAATTATATAGATGTCCGGCATGATTGTAAATCATTGGAAGTCATGTCATGGCGGAAGAAATGCCTCTGCAAAACAATATGTATTTAAATATCTGACGAATCGCTTTACTGTACCTAGATATTATATACATATCTGAAAAATGAAGGTAAATATCTATAGGGATATATAGAGAGCAGTCTGGTATGTTCAGAGAGAGAGAAGGAGGCGTATGAGACGTGGAAGGGAGAAATTCAAACCCCGAATGCATGCCCTAATTAGTCATCCACGACACGAGTGCTGAAGGATATTTAGCCACTCCAGGGGCTGTTTGGAACATTTTTTAAAAAGCTCGGCAAATATATGCAAATCAGGTGTGACATTACTTGCTGGAAGACATGCGCAACCCGAACATCAGCTTCCTTCACCTCGGATGAAGTTAACTTTCAGAACTCAGTGCACAGTCAGGAGAAAATACAGGCGTGAAGACATGAGGAGAAGGTAGAGAAGGTAAGAGAGAGGGGGGGGGGGCAACCGGGAAGGCAGCGCTACAGGCCAAGCGGCTCATGATTTGAAAAAAATAAAAAAAAGGGGCAGGAAAACCAGGGCATCATGTTTCATTAGGACCCTGCAAGTTAATAATGCTACATGGAGCTGATTGATTGTGCGGAGAGTCAGGAACAAGGCCCTGGTCCAGGGTTCTGTCTCCCTGTCTCTATCTCTGGGGGCAGAAGTGTGTACAGGTGTAACCCTAACACTGCTTACAATGCATATACAATACACCAATTTTTAAGGAGAGGAAGCATCACCAGGGCAAGATGAAAAATCATGGAAGGACAAGGATGTGTGTGTGTGTGTGTTCGTGTGCTTGTGTGTGTGTGTGTGTGTGTGTGCATCAACACTCACGTTGTTAAATTTGTGTGTTTGTGTTTGTGTGAATAAATACTCATGTAAAATTGTATTGCATGTGTGCGTGTATGTGTGTGGACAAACTCTCATGTTGTACAATTTGTGTGTGTGTGTTTGTTTGGATAAACACTCGGTAAATTTGTGTGTGCTTGCATGTTTGTGTGGGTATGTTTGTGAACACTCGTGTTGTTAAATTATGTATGTGAGTGTTTGTGAGTGTTTGTGTGTGTGTGTGGATAAACACTCATGTTGTAAAATTTGTTTGTGTGTTTGACTGGATAAACACTTGTTGTAAAATTTGTGTGTGTGTAGATAAACACTCATGTTGTACAATTTGTGTGTGTGTGTGTTTGTGTTGATAAAAACTCGTTGTTAAATTTGTTTGTGCTTGCATGTTTGTGTGGATATGATTGTGAACACTTGTGTTGGTAAATTGTGTATGTGGGTGTTTGTGTTTGTGTGTGTGTGTGTGTGTGTTTGTGTGGGTGGGTGGATAAACACTCATGTTGTAAAATCTGTGTGTGTATGTGGATAAACTCTCATGTTGTAAAATTTTGTGTGTGTTTGTTAGTGTGTGTGTGTTTGTGTGAACCTTCCTGTTAAATTGTGTATGTGAGTGGTTGGTTGTGTGTGTGAACACTCATGTTGTTAAATTGTGTATGTGAGTTGTTTTGTGTGTGTCTGTGTGTGTGTGTTTGTGTGCATAAACTCTATTGTTGTTAAGTTGGCGTGGGTGTTTGTGTGTGTGGATAAATACTTATGTAAAATTTGTGTGTGTGTGTCTTTCATGTTGTAAATTTTGTGTTTGTGTGTGTGTGTGTTTGCATGTTTGTGTGGGTGTGTGTGAACACACATGTTGTAAAATTGTGTATGTGAGTGTGTTTGTGTGTGTGTGTGTGTGTGTGTAGGTGAATGGATTTATACTCATGTAAAAATGTGTGTGTGTGTGTGTGTGTGTGTGTGGAAAAACACTCATTAAATTTGTGTGTGTTTGTGTCAGTGTGTGTGTGTGTGTGTGTGTGTGTGTGGACAAACTCTCATGTTGTACAATTTGTGTGTGTGTGTTTGTTTGGATAAACACTCTTTGGTAAATTTGTGTGTGTGCTTGCATGTTTATGTGGGTATGTTTGTGAACACTCGTGTTCCTAAATTGTGTATGTGAGTGTGTGGGTGGATAAACACTCATGTTGTACAATTTGTCTGTGTGTGTGTAAAAACACTCATGTACAATTGTTGCATGTGTTGTTTGTGTGGAAAAACACTTGTTAAATTTGTGTGTTTGTTTGTTTGTTTGTTTGTTTGTTTGTGTGTGTGTGTGTGTGTGTGTGTGTGTGTGTGTGGGTGTGGATAAAAACTATTGTTGTAAATTCTATGTGTGTGTTTGTGTGTGGTTAAACAGTTTGTTAATTTGTGAGCTTTTGTGTTTGTGTGTGTGTGTGTGTGTGTGTGTGTGTGTGTGTGTGTGTGAACACTCGTGTTGTAACATTTGTGAGTGTGTGTGTGTGGATAAACACTCATGTTGTTAAATTTGCGTGTGTGTGTGTGTGTGTGGATGAACACTTATGTTGTACAATTTGTGTGAGTGTTTGAGTAGATAAACACTCATTGTTTAATTTGTGTGTGCTTGCATGTTTGTGTGGATATGTATGTGAACACTCGTGTTGTTAAATTATGAATGTGAGTGTGTGTGTGTGTGTGTGTGTGTGTGTGTGTGTTGGCGGATTAACACTCATGTTGTTAAATTTGTGTGTGTGTGTGTGTGTGTGTGTGTGTGTGTGTGGATAAACACTATTGTTGTAAATTCTGTGTGTATTTGTGTGTGGTTAAACAGTGAACACACGTGTTGTTAAATTGTGTATGTGAGTGTGTGTGTTTGTGTGTGCGTGTGTGTGTGTGTGGATAAACACTCATGTTGTAAAAATTGTGTGTTTGTGTGTGTGTGTGTTTGTGTGTGTGTGTGTGTGTGTGTGTGTGTGTGTGGATAAAAACTCATGTTGTTAAATTTGTGTGTGTGCGTGTGTGTGGATAAACACTCATGTCGTAAAATTTGTGTGTGTGCTTGCATGTTTCTGTGGGTATGTGTGTGAACACTCGTGTTGTTAAATTGTGTATGTGAGTGTGTGTGTGTGTGTTTGTGTGTGTTTGTGTGTGTGTGTGTGGATAAACACTCATGTGATTTTTTTTGTGTGTGTGTGGTTGTGTGGATAAACACTCGTTAAATTTGTGTGTGCTTGCGTGTGTGGGTATGTGTGTGAACACTTGTTTTGGTAAATTGTGTATGTGAGTGTGTGAGTGTGTGTGTGTGTCTGTCTGCGTCGGTGAATAATTAATCATGCAAAATTTGTGTGTGTGAATGTGTCTGTGTGTGGATAAACACTCATGTTGTTAAATTTACATGTGTGTGTGTGTGTGTGAGTGTGTGTGGATAAACATTCATGTTGTAAAATTTCTGGGTGTGTTTGAGTGGATAAACACTCATTGTTAAATTTGTGTGTGCTTGCATGTTTCTGTGGGTATGTGTGTGAACACTCGTGTTGTTAAATTGTGTATGTGAGTCTGTGTGTGTTTGTGTGTGGAAAAACACTCATGTTGTAAAATTTGTGTGTGTGTGTGTGGATAAAAACTCAAATTGTAAAATTGTGTATGTGAGTGTGTTTGTGAGTGTTTATGTGTCTGTTTGTGTGTGAGTGTTTGTGTGAACATTCATGTTAAATTGTGTATATGTTGCACAATAAACACACTGAAAACGAGAGTAAGAGTAAAAAATAGTTTATTGAAAGTTACAGATCAGCCAGCCTGTCCAGAGGAATTATGGGCACACCACCATCAGTGGTTGAAGAAGGAGCATCCTTATTAGCAGGAGAAGTGAGTGTATAATCAGAGTCATAATCATGGGGATAATACTCCATGGGGGAGCTTGGAGAATAAGGCTCTGGAGATGGAGAGGAATACTGGGGGGATTGGAGTGGAAGGGAGGGAGGGAGAAACTGGAGAAGACTCTGGCTGTGGAGAAAAACACCAATAGCGCACCTGGGTAGATTGATCTTGGGTCTCAGACACAGTTTGAGTAGATTGATCTCGGGTGGTAACTGGAGAATGGAAGGGATAATAGGGGGACATGGATTGAGGCCCAGGAGATCTAGACTGGAACCAGGTAGCAGAAAGAAACTCCAAACCAGAAAATCCAAAAGATTGGGATTAGTACGGGCCAGATGGTAGTGGAGATGGTGGTGTTGACCAGACCTCCCTCTCCTGAAAATAGCACGACAGGCTGACTGAGCTGAAAAAAAGAGAGAGAAAAACCCAAGACATGCATCTAAATAGATGGTCAGTGTGAACATTGCTAACAAAGCTAATTAAAATAATAAGACAGTAACATTATGAGATAGTATGCTTGTAGTTTGCTAGATAAAATGAGATAGCTTGTTAAATAAAATAAGAGAGGAAAATTAAAAGGTACTTACACATGTTGAATAAATCAGAAAAAGCAGCCCACGGTACACTCCAATTAACTGGTTCACACAGGAGCAAATTCAGAAATGATAAAGTAACACGGAAGATGGCGCTTATAAGCAAGCGCCAATTTTTTAGAACAACTCCCCAAAACGCCCAGAAATAAAGGGAAAATAAATAGGACAACGTCACACCAGGAATTATGAGATCACATTAGGGAAGGAACAAAATCACATCACAACAGGAAGCATGACATCACATTGAGGGAAATTTAGGAAAATAATGGGAAATAGAAAAATATGTAAAATAAGGAACGCGGAGTCAAAATAGCCTAAAACCATGAATCTAAAGGGAAATTGCAGAGTCATATGTAAATTAAAAGGGGACGGCGTCTAGAGACGCCAGAAAGTATAAAAGAAGGGGTTTTCTGAGGGGATTTTGCCTGATTCTGATGTGGTGTTGATGATATCAGACCTTTGAGACCAGCTGCTCTCTCAGAATTGTTTTGTGATTAACTGCAACTTGGAATAAACGTGTGAGATCTTAATTTGACTAAGTATTTCTGAGTAATTATAGTGTTATAAAAAGTAAGTTAAACAACAACTAAGTGAGTGAAGAGGGACCAGAACATCCACCTGGCGTATGTCCACTCGGAGAAGGCTCTGAGTTCCGACATATTTTTGGTGCCAGGAATTGCGTAAAAAGGCTGACGGACGACCAAAACCCGAACGCTGAGGCTGTGGTTTCTGCTGACTGTCAGAATACAGACGTCCAAATAGCAAAGGTAAGCAGACACCTATTATCAAAGTCTGTTTTAGATTCTGTGGTTTGTAGAGTGTCACAGCCTTGGTGTGAAGGTAGAGGTTGGTTAGTCTTACGCCAAGAACAGTGGGGTGGATAACATTACTGTTAAATCTTAGATTAAAACAGATGAGGACAGGCAGGAAATATTAAAGAATAAGTGAAATTGTTACACGGGGTGCGCGTGTCGGTGGTACTATGAACAGGTAGACCCAAATGCAGGACAGAGACGAGATGATCAGGCTCAAGTGCAAACACGGATCCTTAATTAGGAACAAGGATAACTTGGTACATAAACACTATGAATAAGACGCTGGATCGCGATGCGTATTCTGAGACACGTCTTCTCACTGTGAAGGCATGAGTTCTCTCTGTGGATGCGCGACATAGATACTATGACGACCAAGACGATCTGGCAACGGGAAAAGGTGAGCGGCCTTCTTTTATCCTCCGGTGATGAGGAACAGGTGAGCCAAATCAGGGCGGAGCCTGTAATCAAAACACACACGGGAGAGGAGAGAGCAGAACAAACAGACAGAACAGACTAGAGCTTTCGGCGGGACTTCACAGAAATAGGTGCAAGGAAAAGTCCTGGTTAGCCAGGTGGTACCAGAGAATATTCCTGGCACTGTCAGAGAATGCTGACAGGGTAGGACCCGAGGTATATGTGTTGACAGCGCTGTGTATATGTTTACCTTAAGAACTTTAATGTGTTGTGATGTGATGTAAAAAGTGGAAATATATAAGCTGTGAAGTGGTTGTATTATACTATGTTGTGTCAAATTCCTTAAGGATAACGAGTGGTAGGAGAAAGTATTCCGGCAGCAAAGAGAGGAGAAGGAGTGTGGGTTGGAAATTGTGAAAGTTAAAGAGCGGTTTTGATAGTGGCAAAAGTTGGATTAGAGGAGAGTGTGTGTGTGAGAAGCAAGAAGACTGGAAGCAGAAAAGGTGGGGGCAAATAGCGCACACGTGCACGTACAGGCTAAAAATAGAGGTGCACCCTCACACACAAGCGAACACAGAGAACAGGAAGCATACACACACATGCAGCCGCACACACACAAACGTCGGATTGTGAACTAAGAGTGAAAGAGAAGGCTGGAAGTTAAGCACAGAGCATGGCTTTAATAAAAAGTGTGATATAGTGTGACAATTTGGTTAATTTTGGGAAACTTTTGCTTGAAGAGAAAAAGGGATTAAAACAAAGTTTTGGGACGAACGTTTCAGTGAAGAATCACGTTAGGCAGAAAGACACGTTAGATGTAAAGTGTGGTGGTTGACAAGCCAGAGCTGTTTAGGAGAGTTAGAACACCAGCTCTCCGAGGTATATTAAGAAAACAGACCTCAGTCTCGCTGGAGACCTAGCTCATACTAAAAAGGAATATTAGAACAATTTGATATAAGTGGTAGATGTTTGCTTGATTTATAACAGATCTATTCGCAGGAGGACAATGAACCATTGGCAGAATTAGTAGGGGAGAGACTGTAAAACCATTGTATAGGAGATAATGTTAAGGGATAAGGGTCACTGTCACAGTCGGGCCCAGGTGGGTGCAGTAGGATAGGGGCCTAGCCTTAATACCAGCGATAGCACTAAGAAGGATTTTTGTTGTATAATTGTTGGAGTAACATCAGTCGGGAGACACTGAGCTCCTGTCTCGACATCGTAGAAGTGCTGGGTATAAAGCTAGACAAAGGTGTGTCATGAGTAAGGAGGAACTGCCAACCACACCCGCAGGGGTGATCATGTTAAAGAATAAAGACGCAAAGAAGGAAATTAAAAAAAGACACGTGGTAAGTTGCAATGGCCATTGACAGGCACATTTAATGAAGAGAGGTGTGAAAAGATAAAGCAAAGATTAGAAAATTGGGGAGAGATAAAGAAAGAAAGAGGAGAAAAGACAGACAAAAAGAAAAAGATAGTCGAGTTGTTCCAAGAAGAGGGAAAGATACAAAGACAACTAAAAAAAGAAAGAAGAAATGAGAAACCATCAGCCCCACCAGCAGACGAACTTGGTGAGCAGGAAAAGCCACCACCCTATAGGGAAACATTGTATCTGTGTGTTTCAGGAATGTATCCACTTACGGTGAAGAAAAATCAAGTTCAAGAGGTCGATCTGAAAGTAGTGGATGGACAATTTCGAGGAACATTGATGTATGGGCCACCGGAGCATGAAGAGAGAGAGGGACATCACGAGCCCAGGGTGGCACCAGGCCCGCAAAAGGACACGAATCATGAGGATGAGGAAACACAAGGCTCACAAAGAAGAAGTAAGAAAATCATCTAAATATCACATATGGAGATTTCTCTCGATTCCTTCATGCATCATATCTTTCTTTTCCCAGAAATTTTATTATTTCTTTTCCTATCTCACCACAAGACAGCATGCATTGGGGGCTAGAACAGAGTTAAAAAACTCAAATGGAACTAACCATCAGGTTTTGTGGTTAAGACTCTGGATTACTGGTCTGAGGGTCAGGGGTTCAAGCCCCAGTACCACCCAAGTGCCACTGTTGTGCCCTTGAGCAAGGCCATTAACCATCAACTGTTTTTAAAATTATTTGGACTTTTCTAACTTAACCAAAGAAGTCACCATTCAACATATACATTATTCATATTTTTCTAGACACATGAACTATTACAGGCATTTCATTTATAAAGTGATGGGTTATGCTCGCTACCGATCCTCGTAAGCGTAAGCCATCCAGATGTCAAAAGCTGATTATTCATCAGTGACCATTTACAACTATGATTAGTAACAGTAGAAAGGAATGTTTTAAGTAGGTGTCATAAATGAGTTTTAAAACTACTGCTGTGTTAAACCAGGCAGCTGCTCCTCCAAAAGCAGTAACCTGTCAGTGAATTTCCACTTTGTGTCCAAATAATAAAAGACCTTTCAGGACACCTCTGTATTTCACCCAAATGAGGATGGGTTCCCTCCTGAGCCTGGTTCCTCTCAAGGTTTCTTCCTCGCGTTTACTGAGGGAG
>JAOUQZ010000024.1:3081426-3101669 GCA_028564935.1 Neosilurus hyrtlii
AACGCCCGAGCTGGGAATCAAACCCAGGACCTTCTTGCTGTGAAGCGGACGTGCTAACCACTACGCCACCGTGCCGCCCCTATTTTTTTAAGACAAATGACCCATATAAAGAATTTATTCACTATAAATATTATGATAGAGGATAGACTAGGTGCAGACGGTGAATGAGTGTACCAGTTGACCTCTCAGTGTGGATGTTTTGTCTCTGTCTCTGTGATTTTAGCTATTTGAAATGTAGTATGCTAAGCTGGCTAACTAGCTAAGCCCAACATAGACTAAATAGGGTACAGCAAGTACAGCAGCTTCCGCACTGTGTAGTAGCTCATCAGTATCAATATTGTCACTCTTTTTTGGCTGATTTGAGACAGACACTTCATCTCATCTATACCTATAGCTCGACATTATGAAGCAGTGTGAATCTTTTCGTCAGTGCAAATGATGCGGAAAATGTTCCCCTAGAACCACGAAGGGGACTAGAGGACGAGGAGTTTTATTCTGTCGAAATGAACACTTTAAGCGGATTGACTCTTTTTTTTTTATCGATAAGAGAAGACGAACATTTAAAGTAAAGACATCATTTCAAACCTTGAAAATTACATGCATTAGGCATCCATTAAATCTGCCTGCATTCCCCATGCAGTTATACTTGAGGGTGCTCAAGCATATGATTCATACAGTCAGCATGGCATGAGAATGTGTGAGAGCACTTTTATTTGTTTCGTTTTTTTTTATAATAGCAGAATCCAAAAGTAATGAAGATGTTGCTTTTTGCTTGAGATTATGTGACCCAGTCTGGCAAAATGAGTCACAGTGACCAAAAATTCTAAATTGAGTTAGCCATACCATTTAAAAGCACAACAGTAACAGCTTGTGTGGAAGGGAGGGACGCTGGGTCAGCATGACCACCAACCAAGTAAGCGTGACCCTTTCTGACCTTCCTCCTGGGAAAAAGAAGAGATCCGGACTTCCAAATAAAGGAGATTCATTCTCAGATACATCATTCATCCAGACATGATTAAGGGCTAAGGGCATTTTCATATGCTGCACAAATACACTGGATGTCCACTTCAACAATCTATTCTTTCATATGTACCAGATTTCATTTCAATATTTTAGATACAAACCCTTATACCTCAAAGTTACAGAGCTACTTTCCTACAAACATGTGGTTTTGTATCTCAGTGAAGGCCTATATACTATAATCACATATACTTTACTATCAGAAAACTTGAACCAGGGAGTAGGATGAAAAGCTGAACCAATCACTTTGCTCAGCATGTAGTGCTAAGAAAGGACAGGTTCTACACCTGATGCACTTCCATTCATTAGAACCAAGCTCCAGACCAGCGCTTTCAAGAGAACCAGAGATTGGTCCAATTGAACACACCTAAGTGTGAAAACAGCCTAAAGCTATCAGACAATCTTTATTACATCCACAGCATTAAAAATGGCATTTTCTGGTTGAAACCTCACGGGTTTCTTTATTTAACACCTTTGGGAAACAGGATCACGTATAGCAGTCTAGCAAAGGATACAGTGACCCCTTCTGGCCTTTTCTTCTTGGTAATGGGACAGGTTACCAGTGGACAAGGTTGATTTGTATGTGGGTAAAAGGAAGAACTACACCTGTTTCCCTTCCAGTCTAAAGAAGTACACCTGGAGTGCATAAATAAACTATTTATTGTGGACAAATCTTACCAGAAACACAAAAGTAATGAAGCACAAACCCTACTTTATATTATGTAAACTTCACATGGGGGGCACGGTGGCGTAGTAGTTAGGATCTCCCACAATCCAAAGATATGCACATTAGGCTAATTGGCTGTACCAAATTGCCCCTACATGTGAGTGGGAAAGAATGTAAATGGTCGTGTGTTTGTTGCCCTGCGATGGTTTACCGAGCTGTTCAGGGTGTCATGCCTTCGCCCAGTGTCAGCTAAGACAGGCTCCAGCCTCGACGCAACCCTGGTAGTAGGATTAAGCAGTTCGGCACATGACTAAGCGAGTGAGTGGGATCCAAAAAGAGCCTTTTAATGACTAGTAGCCAAACTTAAAATTGTGTAATAAAACCCATGCATACATGCTACATAGAAATGATGAGGGCCAATTGAGGTTTTGCTGTGTGATTAACTCTTTAGTATGTTTGTTTTTGTCTTATTTATCTTTTTGGCCAATGTTTTTAATGGGCAACACAACTTATTTGAAATATGAAATTGGTGCTCATTTAATTACTAACTGATAGTCTTGTACGATGATACTGTGGATGATTGTTGTTGTTTATGTTTATTTCATGACTTTAATCCAAAAGCACATTAGGCCTAAAATGGCATTGAGGACTCCCTCCTCTAGCTATGTGTCCCCTTTGGGATCCTCAGACCAAACTTTGAGAACTTCCACTCCAGGAACCCAAACCTGAATTGAGGTTCTATCTGGCTGAGGAGTCTTAAACCCTGGGGATCCCCATGTGGCACTTTAAGGACTGCCATATTTACAGACCGCTATCCAGTGCGATACCTATTCTGTAACACTGCTCTATCTAGCTGAGATTTCACAGGACAAAATGGGGATCATTCTTGTCAAATCTATTCAAATTCCTTCCACTTCAGTAAGATTTGGCTTTGCAGTGTCTCTGGAATGACAATCCAACCTTCCCAAAGCCTCTCTGGGCATCTCACGAGGTCTTAACTGCTGCGGTTGTGCATCACGGCTTTGCTCCCCATAAAACTCTTGGCACCGAGAGCAGCTTTCAGCAGCTGTTGTTCGACATGGTTTCCGCAACAAAAAAGAAAAAATCTCGATTACCAAGCTGTAAATCTCATCAACCCAATTTAACCCCTCAGCGTTGATTTATGATGAGAGCTGAATGTCCAGCTGAAGGTTTAAAAGCTGGTAACTGCTCGAACTTCAGATATGTCAGTAACGATGTACAATAGTGCACCAACGCATGCTTCCGCCTGCCCAAAAATATCCCACAATCCGGTGTTTAATCCCACGTCCACAGAAGTAATAGGCCAGAGACACATGAAAACGTCAAAAGTTATTAGTTCCCAGAGCCGGGAGTCTTTGAGATGAACCACAAACTCAACATTCCAATCAAACACAAGAGTGTAATAGAAAGGGCCTGGTCCTGATTTTCCACTGCTCCTCATATCAGCATCGTCATCATCTTCATCATCTGTGGGAACGATCTGGGGTTAGTCCAACAAAAACAACCCAAAAAAAACAAAAAGGAGGTCACCCTTTTCTGTTGAAGGCGTTTGCAGTTTTTCGTGCTTAACCAATTTTGGTTGCTCATTCGATTTGACTTCCCATAATTCATTTAGGCGTTTGCACTTGGTTCTGTGTGGGAAATCAACGACACGTTCTTTGGAACATGATTTGCTCTCAGGAAAGTAAAAACCTTTATTTCTTTAGCTGATTATAGGGAATTTGTGCTTTAGCAGTGATGTAATACATGTTGTAATAAAATAGGCTGTTCCAAATGGCCCCTGGGTGTGAGTGTGAGTCTGAGTGTGAGTGTGAATGGTTGTATGTGTGTTAAAGCTACTTTTATATGTATGAAAAATTATAAAATCAGTCTAAAGGTGTGCTCACATGATACCGACCATAATCCTGATCTTATTCCGTGTTATTCCGGTGTTTCAGCTGATTTTGTACCAATGTGTATGGATGTTACTTCAGTTTGTTCCGATGTGTCCCTGATGTACCCCGAACACAAAAGCCAACCAAACGTTTCGAACAATCCCAAAATATCTCACTTATCCCTGAAGTTGTCCCCGAAAGTCTACAGTGTTCTCGGATGTTTTCTGATGTGTATCGATGTTCTCTGACGTCCTTCGACGTAACATCAGAATATGATCAGGTCCAACTGGGTCATGATCAGTACTTTATCTATAAGCTTTTTTTTAAGCGTAAAAAAAAAAAAATCTAAATCGTTGCATGAATTGTTGCTGCAGTGGAAGCAGCTCAGCGTATTCGTATGATTCAGGAACAGTAACACAGTTAATGTACAGTAACTCATAAAATATTTACATTGGAGACTTCTTCTAATCAAGCCAAAGCCTGACGCTTGTAAGAAGCGTACAATAATGTTTCTTATTATTGCGAGGTTGTAGAGGACGGTGCAGAGCTGCTCTGTCGGTCTGTTTTTGTGGCTGTATGTTAATTTTCTGTCCGACCTTGCAGGGCCGATCAGCGCCGTACAATATAATGGCTAGTGACAGTTTGCGTGGCAGCGGTATAGAAATGTAAATTACGGCAGTGCAAAAGGGCTGGGTTTCTGACTTCAGCTAGACAAGCAAGGTGCTAACGAGCCTCTCTCTCTCTCTCTTTCTCTCTCTCTCTCTCTTGCTGAGAGAGAGCCAAACTGACAGAACACTCATCCATAAAATGCACATATTTCATGCACTGTGAATTTGGGCCGTTCTTTTGGAAAAGTTCTGAGTGAACTGAATGAAGCGTGTGTGATTCTGGGTAATCGGGCGTGCCTCTCCTCTCTAACAGAGCAAGGTGTCAACAACGTTACAAGCAGAATTTAGGGACAAAAGACGACAGGGCAACCTGAGAACTGCCAGCTTAGATGGATCTTTATTAACCACCTCTGGAGCGAAAATCCAAAGAGGCCATCAGTGTTAGCAATAAACTGTCACGCGAGACTTGTTTAATAAATTTGGTCATAAATAATGAATTTTGCTTAAAGTAATTTCATATCAATGAGAAGTGAGTTAAGCAAGACTTGCCATTCAATAAGTAATCAAACATCTGAGTTCTTATAAAGTCACAGTGGAAAACATTTTTAAATTGACATGAAATAACAGTAAATTTTCTAAATAAATAAATAAAGCTGAAAATCAAACTAAACAGCATGGTCATTAGCATGTCCGTCTCACAGCAAGAAGGTCCTGGGTTCGAGTCCTGGACTCGGGTGTTTCTTTGTGGAGTTTGCATGTTCTCCCTGTGGTTATGTGGGTTTCCTCCGGGTACTCCAGTTTTCTCCCACAGTCCAAAGACGTTTGGTTTTGTGTCGGTTTGCAATAACAATAACGCTGTTGACCGGACAAATGATCTTTCACATGAATGATAACTTGGCAGTGCAACACCGATTCGTAGAAAGTGGAAAAGTCTGAGAAGTCGTGTCAACAAACAAAAGGCATACGATTTGAAGAGAGATTATTTAAAATTACAGATGTTGGCTAATATCATGGCGCCTGGTGCAAAGGTCACTGAGTCTCGCATACAGGAGAAAGCAAATGGTTTCAGAAAGACACTGCAGCCGATTGAATTTTATTTACAACAGTTAACACTGTAACCCTGTTTCATGTTTGTTAAATATGCCTGGGAAGTGAATGGGCCCCTTTAAGGTCTATTTGTGTGCCTAAAATTACTCTCACATACACTTTATTCATGATTCTGCATGTGGTAGGTCTTGAGACAGCTCTCAACCATGCCACAGTAGGTTCAGGCACAAATAAATAAATGCTACCAGAATTGAACCTTTAGCCTTCAATTCATCAGCTCCTTGAATTATTCACCTCCATCTTGTATCCCATTGCCTCAGAAAGGAGCTTTTATCTCCTCAGAGACTTTCCTGATGGATGATCAGATGCCACACAGGTGTCCTCTGGGACCGACTTCATTCCTGGCCCGAGGAATCCTGCTTCCTGTCCACCTTCTCTCAGGAGAACGCCTTAATACGTGCCGCTTCCGCCTTTTTTCTCCGTCTTTCATATTGCACTCTTGCAGCTCTCCAGTACATATCATCCCACAAAACACAGGATGTGCATAACGCCTCATGCATTATGAAATCAAGCGTGTGCGTGCTTGTGTGTGTGTGCGTGCATGAGAATGTCCATGCCAAGGTAAAGGGACAAACAGAGAAGCAGCTGGAGATGATTATTGAGCTGTCAAGCATGCAGAGACGAGCAGCAGGGAGGGGACACGTAGGCGTACAGTGTCTGGACTTCTTTTCTTCTCACCCTCGTCCATTTGTTCCTGGAATGTAGCTTCCTGATTTATGGTACCAGCGCTCGAAGTTTTACATGGACGTGCCGTTCCTGGGAGCATTGCTTGGGATTCAGGATGTCTGCGGCTGTAATTTTTCCTTCGAGCTTGCTGCATTTCTTCTTTTTTTCTTTCTTTGATTCATCTTTTCCAGACGTGGTGATCAGAATTAAAGACAATTCCCCGTGTAAGCTGGTTCAGCAAACTTATTAGAATGTTTTAATCCTATACACAACTAAAAATGCTAACAATCTCACTCTCACACACTCATTTGCCGAACCACTCACTCCTGCTAGGGTTGCCGGGAGGCTGGAGTCTATCTCAGCCAACACTGGGTGAAGCTGGGGTACACCCCGAACTGCTCGCTAGACCATCACAGGGCAACACACACAACCATTTTCACTCTCATTTTCACCTAGGGGCAATTTGGAACTGCCAAATAGCCTAAAGTGCGTGTCTTTAGACTGTCAGAGAAAACCAGAGTACCTGGAGGAAACCCACGCAAACATGGGGAGAACATGCAGACCACACACAGGACAGTCCTCGGCAATCCAGGGACTCGACCTCAGGACCTTCTTGCTGTAAGGGTTAGGGTTAGGGTTAGGGTTAGGCGGACGTGCTAACCACTACACTAATGATCCATAAACTCTTCCAAAGAACTTCCATGATAACTATTCTAACCTAACTGGCAATTAACACCTCTTGATCATATAAGGGTCATGAAGAGGCTGGAGTCTATCTCAGCCGACGCTGGGCGAAGGCAGTGTACACCCTGAACAGTTTGTCAGATCATTGCAGGGCCAATCCGCACATAAACATTCATTCTTACATTCATACCTGGGGCAATTTGGAACAGCCAGTTCGCCTAATGTGCAAGTCTTTAGATCATGGGAGGAAACTGGAGTACCCGGAGGAAACCCACGCAAGTACAGGGAGAACATGCAAACTCCACACAGAAACTCACTGAGCCTGGGACTCACACTCAGGAACTTCTTACTCCCCAATATGAACCACAATGTTAAAGAATTCTTTCAAAAATTCTGATTTTTTTCTGATCAAAATTTGTCCACATTATTTAAAGTACATGTGATAGTTCATTAAATATAAGTAAAGAAATAATTACTACTGAATTGTAAACATGGTTATAATGATTTAGGAATATGGCCTTCATCAAAATTGTTAGTTTTTAGGCAACTTCATTCTTTAACTTTTAACACTGTGCTCATGGTAATTCTCTGATACTTTTTTATGAAGTAATTATATGCCCAAACACACATCATCATGAAGGGATTTTTAATAATATAGAGACACAACCTTGACTTTCTAAAGGACACAAGGAAACTGCACCTCATTTATTTATTTATTTATTTATTTCCCCCTGTTTGCTCTATTAATATTTATGAGCAGACTAGAGCAGGAAAAGCTTAGACACAAGCAAAAAAAAGTTTGCCAAAGTACATGCTGTTTATCAGGCCAGTAATGTAATTAGGGAGCAGCCTCCATCCCATTAGCGCAGCTGGTCCGGGCTTGGAGCGTATCCGGGATTTGGGTCTGAACAGAGAACAGGCCTTGCTCCACTGACTCTAACAAGACTGTTCTTCACACCCCTATTAGACATAATGATCAAACGCAGACACCAATGAGTGAGACCCAGAAATAACTGGGAATGGAAAGGAGCGAGTGAAGAAAACGCCCGGTGCATGGAAAGGTCAAGAAGTTTCTTTTCAGGCAACTTAAAGACGCGCTGAGTCAACATGGACTTATGATTGGAAATTCACGAGCCTTTACACGAGCTGACTTTTTCTTGTGCAAATCTTGCGTTATGCTGAGCGAACACACTCCTGAAATATATTTCTTTCCCTCTCCAAGTTAATCCTGGAAATATGGCTGTGGCTGGCTGGCTTCTTAAAAGTGCAGTACGTCTTTGTACGTTAAGCGAACGTAAAGATATTTTACAACAAACCTTATAGCTTCTATCAAATGACCTATCTGGTACAGAAATATCATGAGCCGCTCTTTCAGAAAATAAATAAATAAATAAATAGGAATTCTGAACAGTTGAAATTCTTTGCTTTGACAAGCAGTGGGTTTTTTTTTTCTGGGCCAGAAAAAAAGAGGCTGAAACACTAAAAAAATTTTTTTCAAAAAGCAAAATCCGTTTTAGGTCCACATCATAAATCATGGACGGTACGGTTGTATAGTGGTTAGACTGTCCGCCTCGCAGCAAGAAGGTGGGTTTAGATCTCAAGTCCCAAGTTTTGGGCGTTTCTGTGTGGAGTTGTATGTATTCTCCGTGCCTGCGTGGGTTTTCTCCGGGATTCCTACCACAAATCAAAAACATGCATGTTATATGTGTGTGTGTATGTGTGTGTGTTGGCCCTGCAGTGGTCTAGTGAACCACTTAGGGAGTAACCCGCCATCACCTATTGTTGGCTGAGATAGGCTCCAGTCTCCCCGTGACCCCAGCAGGAGTAAGCAGTTTGACAAATGAGCAAGTTGAGAGAAGTTATGGATCTTTTTTTTTCATAGGGAACTCTGAAATTAAATAATTGATAGTTTAAAAAAAAATTTTTTTTTTCTTTTAAATTTAAGAAATAGTACCTTTAATACTCAATGCTTGATGTATGTCCTAAATATAATACAAGGGTACAGGATGTAAGGAATAAAGCACTTTCTGTGCACGCACTTAAAGAAATGTAATCAATAATCAATAAGGGTGTTGTGTCATGTGACCGGTACTAACCATGAAATGAATTGTCTCCAATAACAGCATGTCTGGAAGTGTTTCTTTTTAGCATATGTTTACAATTTGTTATCAGGATTAACAGACAGTAAACATTTTTATTTATTTTTTTTTTCTTAACAATGTAATATTGAGTTAGAGGAAATGTTATTAGAGTTAAAAACAAATTTCATGAATTTTGAATCATTTGAACATTATTTGTGTGTGTATGTACATTTTATATATATATATATTGGTCTTAACCAAAAATGTGCCTCTGTTCACCCAGCAGTATAAATGAGTATCAGTAAAAATACTGGGAAGGTATGTTGAGATGGACTAGCATCCCATCCACGAAGAGTTAAACTCCTAGTCGCTTCACATTACAGAAACCTGCATAAGCTCTGGCTTCTGGAAGTGAAACTGCTTAAGTCAAAGGCAGAATGCACCTAGATGGCATTTACATAAGGCAAGCTCTGATTTTACGCTTTACTCCTTCAACTGCCTTAACGGTGCATAAGTCACGGGCATAGAACCAGGAAAGAATCTGCATAAACGTACGCACATGAGAGATTTGAGCCCAATAGTGCATCAAAAAAAAAAATTCATTAATTTAGCTCTCTCCCGGCAAAACTTTCTGGTTCTTCATCAGTTCCAGAACACTGTATCAATTCAGCGTATTGTCACTGCTGTAAATGTTCTTCTACATCTGCATTCTAATTACTCCATTTGTATTACCTGTCAAAGGCAATTTCCTCTTCCTGTAATCAAACTGCACTAGAATTACACTTTCTGCCCTGCTGTGTGTAATGATATTAATTCCCCCAGAAAGCATCTGACAGAAGTTCCTACATCCTGCATCATCACATGTAAGACTTCACAACCGTATATTTATATGCAATAAAGTAAGTTTTAGAAGTGAATCAAACTTTACCAAACGGCGGAAACAACACTTTAGCGCTTCTATAGTACTGATAGCTCTTATGAATCATTTCAAGGCTGCTTTAATGACTTTTGGGCCGTGTTCCGACCCCCCCCAACAGACACCAACTCCATCACTAAATCAGAAACATTTTACTGACGGAATCGGACTGGTGTCCTTCAGCTGTTACATGATTGATGGGAAATTCGATAGCGCTCAACTTTACATAATTTAAGACATATTTCCGGCTTTTTATTCCGTTCAGAAGCCATTTTTAAGCAAATTAATGATGGTTAGATGTGAAAAGGGTTTTAGAGTGAGAAGAGAAACAAGGCTGCTCAGGAAGCAAGCTGGTCCCACCTGTGAGGCACATCGATTTCGTTCTTTTTTATTTATTTATTTCCTCTAAACAGCAGTAAACTGCAGGTTTTTTTGAGACACACTGTGGTGAAGGTTGATACAGGAATCAGCTGTTCTAGCATCTTGGGGAAGTTTTGATGGTTTTAAAACTTTGGGATGTCTTTCTTTCCTCACTGATGGTATTTTACATGCGTTTTTTTTTAGTGTGCTTTAAATCCTGCCAGATTGTGCTTTTTGAGTTGCAAATTAAATGTTCTGACTACTGAGATGGAAAATATCAGCGCTGGTGTTAATTGTAACAAATTATTCACCTTTAAAATGAGTAAATAAATAAATATCTTAATTATATGGAATGGAAATGGCTCAGAACTACATCTAGTGGTTAAAATCATCATGGACCTTGCAGGGCAAATGCTGACATAGAGTCAACCATGTTGTACTTCTCTATTACATGTTTTTTTGTTTGTTTGTTTGTTTTTTTTAAAATACAACGTCACTGCCGGAACACAATTTATGCTTAGAAAAAATTTAACACATTTTAAAGTATGGATATAAAATATATATATATAATTAATCCCTAACAAAAACCACTCTGTATTTATCATATGATTTGATTCATTTGCGAGGCGGCAGTGGTTTGCACGTCTGCCTCAAAGTAAGAAGGCCCGGGTTCGATTTCCGGGTCTGGGCGCAGTTTGCATGTTCTCCCCATGATTTTCTGGGTTTCCTCTGGGTACTCCAGATTCTTTCCACAGTCCGAAAACATGCACAGTAGGCTAATTGGCTGTTCTAAATCCCCCCTAGGTGTGAGTGTGTGTGAATAGTCGTATGTGTGTGTGTGTTAGCCCTGCAACGTCTGGCGAGCTGTTCAGGGTGTACCCTGCCTTTGCCCTGAGTCGGATGAGAGGGGCGCCAGTCTCGCCGCGACCCTAATCAGGACTAAGCAGCTTAGAAAATAAATCAATGAATGTATGATTAATTAGAACCTGTTGTGTGAGCGAAGTTATAAACATTAGTGTGTAACGTACAAAAAAATTGACGATACGTTTAATTTGGGATGGGCGGCATTGTGGCATGGTTCGAGGTCCGGGTTGGGGTGTTTCTGTGTGGTGTTTGCATGTACTCCCCGTGCTTGCCTGAGTTTCTTTTCCACCAGTTTCTTTCCACTGTTCACAGTCATGCCCATTAGACTGTTCAAGATTTCCCCTGGGAGTCAGTGTGAGTGAGAATGATTTTGTGTGTGTGTGTGTGTGTGTAT
Source organism: Neosilurus hyrtlii (assembly GCA_028564935.1). NCBI lineage: Eukaryota > Metazoa > Chordata > Actinopteri > Siluriformes > Plotosidae > Neosilurus > Neosilurus hyrtlii. The sequence goes on from JAOUQZ010000024.1 coordinate 3,092,689, forward strand.
TGGACCCGCAGTGGTCTGGCGAGATGTTCAGGGTGTACCTTATCTTTGCTCAGTGCCAGCTGAGGTAGGCACCAGCCTCCCTGCGACTCTAGTAGGAGTGCGCAGTTTAGAGAATTAGTGAGTGAGCGATTTAAGGATATATATGTAGGATTCAGCCAGTTGGCCACCCCTTCCTAACTCCTCCCTTATTGGAATGTAATGGAACGTACTGTGGCCATCATGCTGCCACTCAAAAAATAAAAAAATAAAAAATAAAAAATAAAAAATAAAAAAAAGAGGTAGGTGCTGTCTAGAGGTTTGGGCACTCTGTAGAAACATGGAAGCACAACACGGTACTTATAGTATTTATTGTTTCCCAAACAACTTCATCCAGCCAGGGTCACGGGGAGGCTGGTGCCCATCTCAGCCGACACTGGGTGAAGGCAGGATACAACCTGATCAGCTTGCCAGACTGTCGCAGGGCAAACACACATACACAACCATTAACACTCACACCTAGGGGCAATTTGGAACCGCCAATTGTGGAACAGCGAATGCGCATGTCTTTGGACTGCCGTAGGAAACCAGAGTACCCAGAGGAAACCCAGGCAAGCACAGGGAGAGCACGCAAACTCTACATAGAAGCCGAGCCCAGGACTCAAACCCAGGACCTTCCTGCTGTGAGGCGGGTGTGCTAACCACAACACCACCATGCCGCCACCGAATACATTCCATTTCTGATAATAGTGCACCCTTTATAACGTATAACCCTTAAAAGCAAGGCAGTGAGTGAGTGAGACGATCAGGATTGGAATGAAATCTGTGTTCACAGCTCAGTTTCCTGGAATAAGCAATCCCACAATCCTGTTTGCCAACAGCTGCTACATTCCCCACTCGAGCAGCCAAGAATAAAACCGCCATAGGTCAACATGGTAATTATTATACTGTACATTAACTCGGCGAACAAGTGCAGCTCAGCCTTTAAACGCTGATTAATTTCTAAACAGCTGTTTATTGGTTTGAGTAATTTATTTATTTCCTCTTTACCGTTTACCCTTATTTATATCGGTTGTGTTTTCTTTTCTTTCTTTTTTTTAAATAGGGCTTTGAAATCAGAAAGGCTTAGAATGGATTGTTGAGGACATAAACAGCGTCGTGATATTTGAAACCAGGCGTATTTATATTTATAATTCCACACAGATCCTGTAAGCTTGTGGCTTAAATAACGCTCATAAGAAGCGTACATGTACACGCTACTGAATGCTGATTAGTACCGATTTATCGTTTTACTCTATATAACTCTGTTTTTCTAAATCAGGGCCTGTAGAATGGGAAAAGTGCAACTAGTTGTTATTCTGTCAAAGCACACAAACACACAGCGAGCTTTAGCAATCAGGGAAAAAATCAGGTGGGATTATCCCAAAAAAAAAAAAAAAATCAGTTTAAAAAAGAGAACGCATCAAGGTTATGTTATGAAATGAACAACAATTCAACATTAAGTACTGAAGTGTGTTCTGCAACACAAAGGAACGCAGCGTGGGCCTGGTGCATCAGAGCCATTGAGATGCCCATGATCATATTTGTTTTGTTGTTGTTTAAAGTTTATTTAATAATGACTTGTCATAATTTTACGCCTCAATAACAGCCCATTTATTCTTTCACTTTAAGGCAAAATATCATCAAATATTTCTTTATAGATAAGATTTTTTTCAATCAAAAATTCTTTTTATTTATTTTCCTCTGCAGTATAATTTGTCCAATCAAAATAATTGTCACATCAACTGTCACTCAGTGTACAATCATGGCCCACACAAACTCCAATTCCCAGCACTCATCACAAACCCTCACTCATCCCACCTACACCTCCTGTTATTTATGCACACCTGCCACTCATCACACACCATGCTAGAAACTTCGCTAACACACGCATGCAATTCGCAAAGAACGCGGCTGTTATTCTGTCGTTGCATCTGTATCGATTTCCTCGTTCTTCCCATTTGCTAGTTTCCCCCTTTACTCACTAATTCATTTTCCGAACTGTTAAATCCTACTATTAGGGTCACAGGTGGGGAGGAGTCCACTACGCCTCCGCACGACCCTTCCTCTTTTAAGAGTTTGGATTACTGATTGCTGTTTGCAGCTCACCTGACCATTACATGTCTTTCACTTTGAAATTTGTCTAATCCAAAAAACTCAATGGTTCTTTAGGAAGCTGCTTCTCCAGCTCCCCCTGAAATGCTGAATCTGAAGGCATGCACTGGATGGCCTGTTTGGCTTCCTCCTCCCATTTATGGGTTTTTCTGCACTTTGTGACTACTCTGCATTGATTGGTCACCTTTCAACATCTGAAGGTAGCGCTTTGTTATCAGAAGGCCCAGTACAAGGTGATGCACTAATGCCCCCCCCCTCCCCGCCAAAAAAAAAAACAACAACAACAACAAATATGTGCTTCTGTCCAGCGCAAACAGCCCAGTGGGAAAACTTAAACATGCTCTAAGCTTGTTATCTGACACTTTCGGCACCATCTAACATTTAAGGGTCAAAAAAGTAGAAAAAACGATAATATCCCCACTTTAAATAAAAAGTTTACTATAACAATAGTTAAATTATAGTTCATACATTCATAAACATTGTATGTTTATGCTTCTAAATGTAGAAGCATTTTGAATGAATACACTGTAAGGAGGTATTAAAGTTGGTGATAAATAATAACGCTATTTAAATAGCGCATCGTCCTACACACACACTTAGAGAAATACATCTGAAATATTTAGTAAAAGTGTCTCGCCATCTGAACAGAACGGCATCAGGAACCCGTCCTCTTCCTTATCCTCACGCTGCGAGTCTCATAAACTCACCTGACATTTCTGTTCATGCAGCAGAGCCATACTGAAGATGAAGAGACTCACTGACATTCAGGGTAATGAAAAAAACCGACAGACTCACGCCGTGACCCCATCTCCAACCACACAGCGCTTCTGACTATTCATCACCACTGAACTGGTTACATAAATAAACAAACCTGACTGGAGGAGAAGAAAAGCCTGGAGAGGGAGAACCCCCGGTCTGTACACCGGAGAACCGCGTTTCCCTTTCAGGAGAGAAAAAACATTCAGTAAAATATGAGTCCAAGGCTGCGATGACTCATTCTAGTCAAAAAAAGTGAAATCTCTGATTTGAAATACACAAAGATAGTGAATATTTTTCCTTTTTTTTTTCTTTAAGATATTAGCTTTATTTATTAATTGGCCTTGATATGAACTTGATGAATAAAGTGTGCAGTGGTGGCTCAGTGATTAAATGGTCAGGGATTCATGCCCCAGTACCACCAAGCTGCAACTATTGGGCCTTTGAGCAAGTCAATATATAGTAATAACAAAAATAACAATCTTTTTTGATTAAAAAAAAAAGGTCAATATTTAGTGTGAACACCCTTTACTTTGATTACAGCATTTAACCTTTCAGGCATAAAGTTCACATATTTTTTATTTCTTCACTCGCTTTTTCTCTTATTATTATAACTTTTTTTTCTTATATTTTTCCCATTAAATTTTTTTTTCAAAACTTTTTCAAATGTATGATTTTGTGAGTGTTTTCCACTTTCATGCATATTAAAACGTTTCCTTCTTTACACATATGATTTTCCCAAGCAGTAAGATTCAGGTAAAAGGAGGTTCTGAGGGTCTTCTCCGGCCTCTTTCCTCCAAACGTTAAGCCACACTTCAAACCCTTCAAAGCTGCCACCTCATATCAAACACACACTGCAGGCCACACACTCGTCTCTGGGCTCATGCTTTCTTCCTTTCCACTTGGGTGGATATTTCAAGAAAAAAAAAAGCCTGCATTCATCCAACACAGCCCTTCAGCTTCGAAGTCAAGGTCTTTCACAAGAAATCCTTTGTATCACGGAGGCCTGGCGGGTGGAGGAGATCAGATCAGAGCGACAAGGCCAGGATTTTCGCTCCTGTTCTTCTGGAACAAGCACAGCAATTGCTCCTGCTGTCCAGACTGTCACTCCGTTAATCAGAAGCTGCCACTTTCTGGACAGACGACAGGCCGCTCTGTGGAACATTCGGCGTTCAGCCTCCATTAGCATTGGTTTCATGTAGAATCCTTGAATTTGGAGCATATGGAAAATGGAGGAGTGGGCTGAGCTAAGTGTGTTAGATATGCCCGACTCACTCAAGTCGTTTTTTTCTCGTGATGTAGTAGTTCCAGGAGCATTCTAGAGCTTTCAGTCCTTTTCACTCCGTTGCAGTGGAGGATGGCGTTAATTGCTGGCATGAGTGGATTAAAGGCCGATGGTGGCAGTAATGTTACCTTCAATGGCTCAATCAAAAAGAGAAAATGGCTCTTATAACAATTATCATCCAGCACTCGAAAGCCTATAAGTGATTAAGAGGTGCCATTACAAATGGCAGGTGCTCTTTTAAAGGTTAGTTTATCATTTCCTTTAGAAAATATATTTTATTTCACTCTTATTTTTCTTTAAAATCAACAGCTGTCAAAATAACATTTCACTTTTCAGGTTTTCCAGAGAAATTAAATAAATGGAATCGAATCAGTGCTCTCTTTGACATGAAGCTTACAAATAGGCTTCATTTTTCCACGGTAATTTATTCATAGATGACAAACATTTTAATTAATTTGACAGCCGTGCGATAATTGTAATTATACTGTTCAGCATTTCTAATTAATTTCAGCCTCCTATTCCTGAACATTCGCGTAACCGAGTCGTGGTCACTCACCCCTTCAGGAGAAACGCAGACGGTCAAATTGCAAAGCTCGGCTGTGCGTTATTATTGAGCCCCTGGGTACGTTTGGAGGAAAAGTGTTAACTATCCAGGCCTGTGCTTAACAATGCCCAGCACATTCACAACCCACTTTAAACACAACACAGCAGGATATGCTTCACCTCGCATCCATTCCATTTCACTCCAAATCCTCCCAGAGTTTGAGTAATCTACCATGTATAATTTGTGATATACCACCGTCATGAGATTTTCCCATGCATCATTTACAGCATAATGCAGGCATAGCTGATAAATGGCACATCTGGATAAAAAAATCACTGATGACATTGGGATGAATGAGGTGGTTAAACCTGCAGTGGAATGACACTCAAGAGACAAATCCTCCAAGTAGCAGGAAAATACAAAAAAAAAAGAAAAAGTTCCTTAATGCTGTGATTTACCTCATATCAGAATTATGTGATTTTGGATACAACACATGTTTTTTTCTTCACTAAAATCTAGGTTTGATGCACTGCAACCAACAGAGTAAAACTTGAGCATTGAAGGTACGCATAAAAAAAACAGCTGGCATCGAGAGGTCCATGTCTGTGTTCCCAAGTACCTATGTTCCCTAACCCAAACACAAACCCTAACCCTATTAACACTGAAAATGTGAAAATACGAATATTCCATGAATTGTTACTTTGAAGGTCCATTAATTTACTAAGTATCGGAGAACATAGGTACTAGGGAATATAGGGAGTGGGGAACATGGGGGGCTGATCCCGAATAGAGAAAGTTCACAGCTAGCATAGAGTCAGTACAGAGAAAGTAAACAATTAGCGGATTTCTGATCCGAAGCTCGGGGGTTCAAGCCCCACTATCACCGGGATGTCGCCGCTACCCCCCCAATCCCAGACCCCCCCGACCCCCCATTGCAGCTAACTGGGTTATCAAAGGCCGGCCATGTGTCTCACTGTCTGTGGTGAGAGGCATGTAAGAGAACCATTGCTGTCGAAAAGAGTAGCTGCATTGCCGTCAGTGTGTTTCTGCCCTGTGATGGCCTGGCGATCTGTCCAGGGTGTACCTTGCCCTCGCCCAGAGTTGGCTGAGATGGGCACCAGCCTCCCTGTGACCCTAATTAGGATTAAGCGGTTCAGAAAATGAATGAATGAATAAACAATTAGCATAGAATTGGAATAGTAAATATACATAGCTAGCACATAACCTCACTCACTAATTTGCCAAACTGCTTACCCCTACCAGGGTCACGGGGAGGCTGAAGCCTATCCCGGCTGACACTGTGCGAAGGCGGGGTACACCCTGAACAGTTCACCAGACCATCGCACAACACACAAACCATTCACACTCATACTCACATATAGGGGCGATTTAGAACAGCCAGTTATCCTAAAGTGCATGTCTTTGGACTGTAGGAGGAAACCAGAGTTCCCCGGAGGAAACCCACGCAAGCATGGGTAGAGCATGCAAGCTCCACACAGAAACGCTCGAACCCAGGGCCTCGGACCCCGGGCCTTCTTGCTGTGAGGCGGACGACGTGGTAACCACTACACGATTGTGCCGCATGTTCACCATATTGACAATGATTAATGCGATCATTTCTAGGACAACGAGAATTATCTCTCTTCAGTGGTCCAATTTTTAAATGGCATCTTGCTCATGTGTTGCGCCGTAACACATTTGACAGCGAAGAAAAAAAACTGTTTGTGTGAGATCAGGTTTGGCATTTCGCTGCGTTGCTGTCAGCTCTTTTCATCTAATTAACTAAAATATCTCTTCATTACAGAAAGATCCTTGATGTCTTGATGCACCTTCCTGACATTTCCCTACTCCTACCCTTCACGGAATCTTCCAAATAGTCTGTAAATAACTTGCTTCTATCAAAAACAATGTTAATCAAGCTTTTAAAAAGGCGCCCCGTCTACGTCCTGATGCCCACAGGAAGTGAACATACAGCCGGTTCTAGCTGTGTGTTTGTTCTACTCCCTGGCCGAGGCTTCCTATCCCACAGAGCAGAGACGTCTGACAAAGTGTACACGTCCTCTCTCTTCCTCTTTCTCTTTCTGGCGCTCTCTCCCCAAGGGCAGGAGGAAAGTCATTTTCATGCTCTGCTTTCTCCATCCAGCACACGCGTCTTTGCCGCTGTGAAGGCAGTGAGCGTGGAGAGCTTTTGTTACAGGGGGTCAAGGCAAAATGATTCAATCTGGGCCAATTCTTGACTGGTTTTAGGAATAGGACAGATCTCACCAGGAAAGATTTTGGATAAAGATGTGATGTGTTTTAAAGCAGTTCACAGGGGCCGCGGGGTGGCGTGGTGGTTAGGGCGTACACCTCGCAGCGAGAAGGTCCTGGGTTCGGCTCAACAACAGCCTCGGGTGTTTCTGTGTGGACTCTGCATGTTCTCGCCGTGCTTGCATGGGTTTCCTCCGGGTACTCTGGTTTCCTCCTACAGTCCAAAGACATGCACATTAGGCTAACTGTCTGTTCCAAATTGACCCTAGGTGTGGATGCTCCCACCAGCCCGTGACCGTAGCAAATGAGCGCCATATAAGTGACAGAAAATAAACAATTCAACTAAATAAATTAATAAAATAAATCCATTCCATGAACTATCCATTCAATCATTTATTCACTGAACTGTTTAATCCTATCAGGGTCGCTGGGAGGCTGGAGCCTATCCAAACTGCCCATCAGTGCAGGTGGGGTACATACAGGTGGGAAAAGTACATGTAAACTCCACACAGAAATGCCCTCACCGAGCCCAGGACTTGGACCCAGGTCCTTCTTGCTGTGATCCGGAAGTGCTAACCGCTAAATTCAATAAATTAATCTGATGTATTACTAATTATTTATCCAATTTATGTATCAACCCACTTAATCCTAATAGAGTAAAAAGGAGGCTGAGGCCTATCTCAGCTGACACTGGCTGAAGGCGGGATACACCCTGAACAGACCATCGCATGGCCAACACACACACAAAACCATTCACACTCCCGCCCACACCGGGGGATCATTTAGAACAGACAATCAGTCTAATGTGCACGTCTTTAGACTTCGGAGGAAACCCACACAGAGGCGTACAAAATCCACACAGAAACACCCAGGACTCAAACCCAGAACCTTCTTACTGTTAGGTGGACGTGATGATCACTACACCACTGGGCTGCCCCTGGGCCTTTAACGCTGTGGAATAATATGATTCAGAATATTCAGAACTTTCAGAAGTTTCTAGAGACTGAAGATAAAGGAGATGCGCTTATAGCACTGTCAATCAAATGCATTCTTTTGTATATTATCTTTGTTCATAACCTTAACCTGCCTAATTAAGCCAAAAAAAAGAAAAGGTGTGTGTGTGTTTGTGTGTATGTGTGTGTGTGTGTGTGTGTAAAAAAATTGTATGACACTGTATATCCTATAAACGAGCACACTCATATCCCAGAAGCTATTACTCATCTGACAACACAAACACATTAATAGCAGATGAAGACGTTTGTTTCCTCGCAGTGATATGCGTCTGGCTGTAGATGTGCAAAGCGTGATGCGTCCCGACACTACAGGATGAGAACGTGTCAGTCTTTGTTTGCACGCCGTTGTTCGAACTAATTCATCACAGGCCATTTCGGCGTCTCGCAGCAAAGAGAAATTGTGTTTTGCTTTGTGCAAATGAAAGGAATAAGCTCTCTATCTCCGCCGCCAGCCGCCAAGTGCGTTTGAGTGACAGAGATTGCAGGGGATAAGGTTTCAGACCGCAAATTTTTTCAGGCAGAAACACTTTGCAAATCGGGCTTACCGCTGAGGCATAAAGAACGAGCTTGAGGGGGAGGAGTGACGAGTTTTCACTCTCCAAGAAAAAGTTTTCTTCCCAAAGTAAAACTTTCTCATGAACATGTACAGAACATTACTGTCAGTTCCACCCGAAACATTCCACTCCTTCTACTTTAAAACGTGTCCATGATTTTTAAACAGAGCTAAGTGTGATTAATGTGCCTCTTTAGTAAATAGGTCTGAGTTTTTAAACAAACTAGAGGAGCACCACTTAATTCTCACTCATTTGCTAAACCACTCAGTCCTGCTAGGGTCATCAGCCGACACTGGGCCACCCTGAACAGCTCGGCAGTCCATCACAGGGCCAACATAACATTGTTTTAGCTACGTCTCCCAACATAACATCGTTTTAGCTACGTCTCCCAACATAACATCGTTTTAGCTACGTCTCCCAACATAACATCGTTTTAGCTACGTCTCCCA